>QKWP01000960.1:93268-110160 GCA_003550325.1 Gigaspora rosea
TTCTACCTGCTAATATTGCAGTTTTTGAGGACCAGATTGAGCTGAATCCCCATTGTTGTGCTAAAAAGTTTCTTGTTTTAGTGTCTCTGAGATTGGTTTCTTGAATTAAAATGATATCGAGGTTATAAGACTTTAAAAGTGTGAGTGTTCTCTGTGCCTTAGGTCTATTGTTTAGACCTTTTACGTTAAGTGTAGCGATTTTAAACATGAAAGAAAATAAGAGGGTTAGGCTACACTAAGAGGAAGTAGTCTTAGTGTTGGTTCTTTAGCCTCGGTACGCCCCGTGAGACAATCCCATGGACTCTATGCTGTTGACCCAGATGTGTAAAATTCTTCCCTCTTCTTCTTTTCTTTTTCCATTTTTATTACTTGATTTCTTGTAGAAGACCACTGTAAATGGTATTTCCTGCAGTGTACTTTGGGTTGAGCTTGGTTCTTTTGAATCCGTTAGGATTTCCATTTCTGAGGTAGTTGGAGTAGGTTTGTCCGATTCCTCAGCTGCTATTTTGATTTCTATTTTTTGTGGTACCAAACCTGTATTGTTTGGTGTTGAAACATTAGTTGCCTCTGCCACTTCAGTTTGTGCTTCACCCTCTGTATTTGTTGAGGAGTCTTGAATATAGGGGTTATTTGGGCTGAAGATAGGGCTTGGAGTGGAATTTTTATGAGTGTCTGCTCCTCCTTTTTTTTGGAGTTTAGCTTCTCTTAGTAAGCGTCTTGTTTCAATCGAGGCTTTAAGTTTGTTACATTCTTTTTTGATATGGCCCTCTTTTTTGCAGTAATAGCAGACCTTGGGAGCTTCCTTCCATTCGGTTGTTACTTTATGATCACCTACATGGGTGCATCTTGGGATTCTGGAGTGTAAGTCTGGGTTCTCTGTAATTTCAAAAGTCACCAACCATTGATCTGAGCAGATCATTGTTCCTTCGTATAAGAGGGGCTTTACTGCAGCGATCTGGCCAACATCTTGAAATGCTTCCAGAATGAGTACTGTAGTATTTTCTAAATCCCCATTGGTGTATTCCTGAGTTTAACTGTGAGAAAAGAACGCTTGAGATTGATAGGAATATAACCAAAGATAGTAATTCCTTCTGAGGCGTAGAACTGTGCCTTTTCTTTGCTTTTGAAAACTAGCTCAAGAGAGACCCTTTTTCCTCTTGTTAAGTGAGGCTTGGATGCCAATAAGTCTCCATTGAGTTTCAGTGCAAGTGTTGCAATTATGTTGTTAGTGGATATATTGATCAAGCTCTGTATGTCAATGATCAAAGCATTGTCATTTTTAGAGAGAATTTTGTGTTTGGGCACTGTGTTGGTGAAACTTGCTTTTCCTCCCTTGAGTTTAGGAAAGAAGTCTGTCCATTGTTTTGTTTTAACTTCCCTGGCTGAAAGTGCAGATGCACTTGTAGATGCTTGGGCTGTACCCGAAGTAATTGGATCAATAATTTCTTTGTCTAGATGATCGGTATCTGTTTGATTCACGTGTTCGTTTTTGTTTATTTTGTCTGTTTGGTGCACGTGTTTTTCATCCTGTTTGTTGTTTACCTGGGCACGTGAATTGTTGTGTCAGTCAGGATATCACATGGTTTGTTTTGATCTTTGCTCATGGTTCTTGCGTCAGCGTTTTCGTGTTTTTTTCTTCAGCTTTAAGTTCTTCTTCTGTTTGAGCTGCCCAACTTGTAGTAGTAGTTTTGTCCTCAAGTTGTTCTGAAGCCTTTGTATTCAAGAGCTGATGGTTGTTTAGTTCTACATTTACTGAACTTGAGTTTTCCTTGTTCTCTTCGTTCTTTACAAAGTGGAAAATTTTTTCCTTGTTTTCTTTTTCAACTTTAGTCGAGAGCCTGATTTTTTTGTTTTTTTGTTGCTTACCCATGTCTAGTGCAACAAATTTGCGTTTCCTAGGCCAAAGGGCCTTTGTCTTATGAGAGTTTTGAAAGTAAACTATAGGGTTTTGACTAGAAATTTTGTATTTGTTGATTTTCCGGAAGTGAACCGGAAAGAGTTTTTTTATTGCTTGAATCAATTTTTATAAAATTAATGTTTAAAAATTTTTATTACTAAACCAAAGATATCTAACAATCCAGTCAATAAGACAAATCAAATGGTATAAGATTCGTCAAATACTATCTACAAGAACATGAGATATTAACGATGTTACAATCCCATATTTTTTTTTTTAAATTTCCTTGTTGGTATACCCAAGGGCGCTGTTGGCGCTCTTTTTATTAAGGTTATTGGTCATAGGAACCCAACGGGCCCCCTACATTTTCATTACATATCCTAATTTCTATATTTATTTCTGTCCTACGAAGTCTATCTAACCTACTCCCCCTTCATCCGGTTTTCCTGGCCAGACCATCATTTGGTGCGCCCCACCCGAAGGCTTCTTAGATCAACCTTTAAGGAGTTAGTTACTCCACCGATATGCTTGTGTAGGTCCATTTTTCGTCTACCCCAGGTACTCCCTTCTGAGTTTGGATCAGGTCAGGTTTTCCTTGTGGGACTTTTTTCTGATTTTGGTGCCACAGCACTGTGTTTATACATTGCAACCGGAATTCCACCGGTAGTATCCTTTGTTCGACCGGAATTCCACCGGAATTTCACCGGTAGTATTCACTATTTCCTTTTTTGTCCAGATCTTCACTAGGTGTCCTATTTTCGTATGTCATATTTTTCATAGAGCTTCCTAATGTGGTTATGTACCCGCACATGGTCCTAGCATCCTGGCTCAGCCTGTCCATCTTGTGACTTCATGTAGAATTAATGTTCCTAGTGGGGCTTGAACTGGCGACCTTGCGTTTGGGGACCTGGGAGCGTAACCACTACGCTAACGACCCACATATTTGCTTATACATTTCTTAATAAAATTCTATCTTTAAATACATGTACATTATTTCTACTTAATTGATGATCCACCAGTCAACTGATGCATGATCATAGTATAACGTAATACTATTGTAAAATGCCATGATCACCCAAGGAAAAATATTTTTTTTACTAAGTTAATGAGTCATGTTGACTAATTGAAAGTTGTAGAGCTCGTCGAGATCATACATCTTCCACTGCCTCTGAGCAGAATTTCAATAAATTCATAACAAAAAGGAAATTGAATCAAAATCGGCCCAGCATCTACTGGGCCAATTTTGATGATTTCACCACCTTAGATGTGTCTTGACGAGCTCTACAACTTTCAATTAATTGGCATAATTCATTAACTTAGTAAAAAATATTTTTCCTTGGGTGATCATGGCATTTCTACTTATAATATCTGATATAGATTATTATAGCAAAAATGCCATGATCACCCAAGGAAAAATATTTTTTTACTAAGTTAATGAATTGTGCCAATTAATTAAAGTTGTAGAACTCATCGAGACGCATTAAACAGTGGTGAGATCATCAAAATTGGCCCAGTAGATGCTGAGTTATCTTCAAAAAACGATTGTTTGTTTACATAGAATTTTTATATAGTCGCCCAATCGTTTTTCGACGATATCTCCGCATCTACTGGGCCGATTTTGATTATCTAACCACCATTAGACATAGGGTTGGTAAAGTCCTTAGGTCCCAGACTTTAGGACCTGGTCTTTGGACTCAATTTTCAAAAACCGGGTCTTGATTTTGGGACCTAAATCAATAAGTCCTTAAAAAGTCCTAATATAAAAAAGAATTCAAATAAATTTATTTTATAATATATGTAAATAATTCATATATGAAAATATTTACTCAAACCAAATATATGATATAACAAAGCTCTAGAGATGGAATTTTTCTTTAGTATATGAAAACTTTACTAATAGTTTTGTTATATCGAGGCTAATTTAAATTTCAAAAATTAAAATTGCCTTCATTATGCAATTAGTGTTCGTTATATTGAGGTTTGTTATCAGTTATAAACCGGAGATAAATCGCTATCCAAAAAAAATTCAGATTATATGATTTAGTAATCACAATATATCAATTATTATACGATGCTTATTAATAAAATTTTTGTAAAAGCGCAAGTATAATTTATCTAGTAAACTTTTTGAATATAACCTGAAATTTTTTTTGATGGTGATTTAACTTTGGTTGTTCGTTATATCAAGTTATACTATATATGATACATATATAAAATTTGAGTACAAATATGTAAGATGAACCTAGTCTAGGACTAAGTTCTGGACCAAGTTCTGAGCTGAACTTAAGTTAATAAAAGTCCTAGGACTAGTTATAAAAGACTTGGTCTTTAAGTCTATATATTAGGACCTGTAAGTTATTGGACCAAGTCCGGACTGGACCGGACTTTACCATCCCTAATTAGACACATCTCGACAAGCTCTACAACTTTCAATTAGTTGATATGACTCATTAACTTAGTAAAAAAAATATTTTTCCTTGGGTGATTGTGGCATTTCATCTATAAGTGATTTACATAGTTAAATTGTTTGTTTGGTGCTCTTTATTTTATAATCAAAATTTATTATCTATCTAGTTTAACCATCTATTTTTGCTTGCTTGAACCCTTTTCTAGTCCTATTTGCAGAACCTTCATTTCATTCACCTCACTATATCAACTATTAAGGTCTCATTGCCCCACTTGTGTGCTGAAACATACACCAAATTTCATAGATGACTGTGCGTAGAGCCAAATTACTGCTTCTTTCTTGTGAGAGTTGTGAATATTGTCTGCTAAAAAGATATCTTCTAGCTTATTCTGTGGTGAATCCCCTTCTTCCAGGTTCAAACTTCTATAAGCTATCTTCCATGTCTTTTTGCTTAATCTGTATATAAGGCAGAAATGTTCCCGACTCTGTATTATGCCTTCACACCATGGACAGTTCCCATTCTCATTTCCTCCTATGTGTTTAGTTCAAGGAAAGCCATGTAGTGCAGTCTCCACATAATGTCCGTTTTTATATTTGCAATTCTATTCATACACAGCCAAGTAGGAGTATGGATCCTTTTTTCCTCTGTGTCTCTGGCGCCTTGCTTTGTGTTGTTCCTCAGCATCTCTATAACTCATTTGGTTGTAATTTGTCTGCTTTTCCATTGATTCACCTTAATCTCAGATTCCTCCCAGGGCCAGTTGGATTTAGCTAGGATCCTTCCTTTGACTCTTTCCCATGCTTTAATGTATGGTTTTCATTCGTTTGGCCAAGCTTTTAGTTTAGGTGCTCCTCTTCTCCCTTAATGCCTTTTCAATTAGTTCCTTAGTGCTGATGCCCAGGTGCAATTTTTTATGACTAAGCTTTTCCAGACTATGATAAGTCTGGCATCCAGGAGGTCCCTTAGAATTGGGACTCTATTCTCATATGCTTTTTGGAATGTAGAATATTTAGATAACATTCTAGATTTGTGCTTGATTCAGAATGAAAGCTGATCATTTATTTCCACCAGCTGTTTTCTACTTGGGCATATATAAGCTGAATACCAAATTCGTGATAGAATCCCCTTAAAGGAAAGATTCCTTTTACCAAATTTTTCTATTAATGTTTTGATCTCCTCTAGTTTTTTAGACCAGAAGCCTTATATAGGTGAGCCATCTCTTTTTATCTCATGCCCTAAAATTAATATGGAGTCATTTTCCTCACATTTAACCAGTTCTTCCTCCTCTTTAGTTCCACTCTTTCTGCAGTCAAAGTAAAAGGTGTTAGCTTAGCTTTCCTTTTATTTATTTTAGCATTTGAGGCAGCTTCATAAGTTTGTAAGAGTTCGATCAGCTTTCCCTAGCATATGACTTTAAATTTTTAATAAAGGTTGCAGAATAGACTTTTCTAATTCTAATGTTAGTAAAATCAGGAATATTGGTTAAATATTTACTGAGAAACATGTACTTGAAGATTGGGTACCACTATTTGTTTACAAAAAATCATATTATGATCATATGATGTAACCAATCAAAATTAATTATGTCATGTAACTACGGAGAATTTGGATTAACTATGGAAAACTTTACCATATGGGGAACAAATTTTTTCTAAGTAAAAGTTTTTGACTTTAAGCATAATTATCTTAACAACTATCTTAATAAATTTAATAATTTTTTTATTTAATTCTATATAATTTTAAGATTAAAATAAAAAAATTTTAGCAAATTTGATTAAATAGTTGTCAAGATATTTTAAATTAAAAATTAAAAAAAAATTTACTAAAAATGATTTGTCACTTTTTACTGACTCACCCCATATATACAAGTATATTTTTTTTATTTTAATCTACAAATTACAAAAATTTTAAGTTATTATAAAAGTTTTATTAGTAGCATATTTTTTCTAATTTCTATATTACTCCCTTTCACTATTTCGTAAGCATCAGCAAAAGCCTCATATTACCAAAATCATATGATAAGTGATCTCTACCTTAAAGTTTTTTAAAATTTTTTTTTTTTTAAACTATCTCAGGATACGAATTGCATCTGAGGCACGTGTGGCACTCTTTATTAAGTACTATATAGTCAACCCTCCATAAATGCAACTCGTAGGGACAAGCCTACAACGTGCATTTAGTGAGGTTTGCATTTAGAGAGAGCCAATTAAATTGCAGCTTTAAAAATTAGATCATCAAGTTTGTGTAACTTCTACCAAACCTGTATAACCTATCTTAAATACTAAAATTTGATTGGCCACGTGCATTTAGGGAGGTTAGTGTGATATAAAATGTTATTCAAGAGAACATGCATATACAGAATATAGAACGTGCATTTAGCATTAATAACATTTTACAGAATAGAAAAAAACGTGCATTTAGAGAGGTATTGCATTTATGGAGGTTGCATTTATGGAGGGTTGACTGTATAAATAATTACTTACAATGAAGATATCTACATATTTTATTTATATGGGAAGTTGTGGCACAACACCCATATTTCTTTTGAGATATGGCTTTTGACTATATGAGAAAGCGATGCTTCTGGGTAGCAATTGCCGGCCCATTTTGTGGTAGTGTACCAGCACCAGATCTCATAAATTGTGTTTATGTAGATCCAAATAGCAGTTTTGTAGTATACCTCTTTTGTGGCAGTAACAACCTCTTCTATAAGATTTGGAATAGTGGGAATTTCTTCTATGTTCAGGAATTTGTACGCTTCTGACCATATCAATTTGCTGATACTACATTCAAAAGCAAAGTGGTCTAGAGATTGAAGTGTGTTGTCGCACCATAGGCAGGAGCCGGTTTCTGTTGGTGACATGTGTTGGAGATGGTAGCCAAGATTTATCTGTGCACTGTCAACTTGTGACAAATCTTTTATCACCTTTGAACCTAGTGGTAAGGCTATGTGAAAGAGCCACTACATGATGTCCTTCTTTTTATTGTCTACTGCCTTAAAAAGAATCCAATCCATTACTGGTTTGTTAAGTATATGTTGCACCAGGGATGGTGTTATAGTTGTTTTTCTCGGGAATTCTATAATGGTTTTAACTTGAAATTCATTTCTCTTGTCCCCTCCTAGTAGAATTGACACCATATTCCAAGGCCAGTTTGAGAGGGCTGAAATCAACCCTTTGACCTTTTTCCCATGCTAGTAAATATGACTTCCATTTGGTAGGCCATGCTTTGGTCCGTATTGGTTTTATGGTTAAGGCTTTTGGATTTTAAAGCTAGACCAATTATTTTCTGTTCTATTTGTGCCTATAATATGTTGTCTGTTAATAGTTTTAACCAAACTGATAGCATCCAAGCCTCAAGCATGTTACCAATAATCGGAGCCTGAAGGCCCCTTGATCATATGACTGTTGGTATATTAATCTAGAGTGTTATTATTCTGTTTATTTGTGCTATATACTATATTTTTAATAGGACCAAAGATTTGGCTATTAGTATTCTACCTTTAAAGGAGAGGTTCCTTTGTGCAAACTTGTCTAGTGAGAATTGTAATCTAGAAATTGTTGAGGTTCACAAATCCTTTCTGGGAGAACCATTTGGAAAAATGTTGTACCCTAAAACTGTTATGGATTCCTGTTCCCCTACTATATTAAAAAATTAGACCCTGGGAGGTTAGCTCTTCTAACTAAGTCAGTCAGTTAGTGGTACTAACTTGGTCTTGTGTTTATTAATTCTCGCACAAGTAGCAGCCTCGTAGGTGCTGAACAATTTTTGTACTTCTAGCCAATCTGAATATGAACCAATTCCAATTGTGAGGTCATTTGTGTATTGTGTACTAGAATGCCTTTAATTTTATCATCAAGTGCCATTGAGAGAGGTTCAAAGACTAAGATATAAAGAAATGAGGAGAGAGGGTCGCCTGCCAAACCTCTCTCTTGACCCTAAATGGTTCTGAAAGACAACCAGATTCGGAGATGTGTGCTTTTTGATTTGAGAATAAATTCTCAACTAAATTTCTAAAACCCTGGCAACAGTTCATTCTTCCCAGTAAAAGTTGTGGTCAATGCGATCAAATGCTTTTTGTTGATCCACGAACAGGATATATATCTTCCAACCAATCAAAAATGGCAAATATTACATGACATGCATTCCAAAGTACTACCCTATTTTATTTCACCAACTTCAGACTAGATAACTTGTTTTTTAACTTTATTATATTAAAAAAAACAAAAAATTCGGCCAAATGTCATGCCACGTTCATGCACCCACATGGCTAATTTATTTTAATTTATTATATTTACGTCATACAGTATTTAATAAAAATGTCATTGTATAATGATTATAAATTTTATTAAAAAAAAAAAGTGTGCAACGAAGTAAATCCAACAAAACCCAACCCACAAACCAATGAATATCACCAAATCGATGATAACATCAAAACAATGGTGACTTTACTAGTACTTGGTACTGCAACAAACATTGACAAAACCCAAAAACCAACGAATATTGGCACATCGATGATAACATTGACAACAGCAATTTCACCAAAACTTGGTGCTGATTCCACATCACAAAAACCTAAAAAAACCTAAACAAGCCAAAGAGCCATGTCCTGGCAATTTCCAGACCCAACGAAGCAAGACAAGACAAGCCCTATATAAAGAAAGGGAGCCTAAAAAAATGAAAAAAGATTAGTAAAGAACTAAAACATCAAAAACGAATCCACAGTGGAAAACACACATGGCCATTTATAAAAACGAAACACAAAAACTCTTTCTGGTTCACTTCCGGAAATTAACAAATACAAAATTTCTAGTCAAAACCCTATAGTTTTCTTTCAACACTTTCATAAGACAAAGGCCCTTTGGCCTAGAAAACGCAAATTTGTTGCACTAGACATGGGTAAGCAACAAAAAAAATCAGGCTCTCGACTAAAATTTTTTTTTTTCCTTCTGGGAATTCCCAGTGGTGGCGTTTGGCCTCTTTTATTAATATTTACTATTCATACATGATTATACTATGTATCTAAATCTATTGATTACTTTTTTTGAACACTTTTCTAAGCTAGCTTTAAGTATTCTAATGTCCGCTTTTATTCGAATTTCCGCTTTCCTTACCATTATATTTTTATCTGACAGATCCTTCCCCCATCTGCCAGCTGTATAATTGCACCAGAGTTCATATACAACATTCATACTTAGCCACATCTTGGCATACCATCCGTTTGGGTTCTCTGTGGGTGGTTCTTGGTATATTTCCTCGAGGGTGGTAGGTGGGGTCCTCTCTTCTTCACTACTGAGGTGGCTGAGCCCTTTTCCCCATATTTCCTTACTTATTTCACACCCCGTGATGAAGTGCTCTCTTGTTTGCTGTTCCCCGGGGCACCAGAGGCAGTCACCTGAGATTCCTGGTCCGACATGTTTCAGCCTGTATCCCAGGGGTAGGGCTCTATGGAAGAGCCGCCAATATGTCATTTTCTTTTTGTTCTCGATCTTATTTATGTTTAGCCAGTTGTATTTCCTTTTATTTTCGTCTTCCGTTTCTGCTTCTGTTTTAAATGTTTTATCCCTTAAAATATTAACAATTACTTTGACCGATAACTTGGTGCCCTCCTTTCCTTGCACTTCAATTTCTTCTAATTTCCAAGGCCATTCCGATTGTGATTTTATCTTCCCTCCTATCTTCGTCCAGGCGGATAGATACGGCTTCCATTCTCTTGGCCACGCTTTAGTGCTGATCTTGTTATTTAGAGCTTGGGTTATATTAATTCCCCGTCTTTCACGTAAACAGTCTGAGATCCTTTTCCTTTCCACTGTGGCCCAGAAAGAATTGCCCGTTATCAGGCTTTTCCAGACCATGCATAATCTTGCTTTTAGCATGTTTCCAATTATCGGGGCTTTCAGGCCATGGTTTTCGGGCCCCTTTTGGAATGTAGTCCATCGTGGGAGCATTTTACTTTTTCCTTTAATCCACCTGGCCAGGAGCTCATTGATTGTTGCTATTTGTTTTCCAGTAGGAGGAGCCAGATATGCCCCATACCAGATTTTGGAGAGAACGAGGGCATTTGCCATAAGTATTTTGCCAACGAATGTTAGATTTCTTCCTGACAGACGTTCTAGATTCTTTTCCATCTGCTTAATTATTTTCGTCCACATATCCCTTTTAGGAAGGCCATTTGCCTGGACTTCGTATCCCAATATGCATACTGTGTTACCTTCCCCAATCTTCGTAAATTGCTCTTGGTCCTTTAACTTTGTCCCATCTGCTATAATTGTCAACGGGATCAATTTCGTTTTATTCTTATTAATACTGGCGTTCGAGGCCTCTTCATATTGTTTGAAAGTCTTGAGGGTCGCTTCCCAATCCTCATTGGATCCCACCCCCACTGATAAGTCATCTGCATATGCGGATAGTTTGAAGAATGATTGTTCTATTTGAATACCTTTGAGTCTATTTTCTAAGGTACATAAGAGAGGTTCGAATGCGAGGACATATAGTAGCGGTGAAAGGGGGTCGCCCTGTCTTACTCCCCTTTCTACCATGAAGGGTGACGATAATCCCTCTCTTCCTATAATATGTGCTTCCTGATTTTGGAACAAATTGTCAACCACCTCTATAAAACTCAGGTCAAAGTTCATTCTGGTCATTGTCATTTTTAAAAACTCATGGTTAATACGATCAAAGGCCTTTCTTTGATCCACTAATAACATCCAGTTTTGTTTAGATGGGTCTGGCTGATTCCGCATCGTGGTAATTATGTCTAATGCTGCGTCCGTAATTACCCTCTCCTTTATAAAGCCTGATTGATGAGGTGGGATAATTATTTTACATATCTCGTTTAATCTGTCCGCCATTATTTTCATAAAGATCTTAGTGTCTGAATTCACCAAAGAAATCGGCCGCCAGTTCTCCAAGCATTCTCTGTTCTCCGATTTCTTTGGTATGAGCATTATCATATTTTTATGCCAGGAGATCGGCATGTTGCCTGTTGTGAGAACTTGATTAAATACTTTTCCAAGAATAGGGATTACTATTTCTGCAAACTCCTTATAGAATTCGTACGTAAGGCCATCAGTGCCTGGGGATTTGCCATTTGGGAGAGATTTGATTATCCGTTCTATTTCTTCCTTTGTTATGCTTTTTGTAAGGTTCCTGTTCATTTCTGCGTTGACTTGGGGTAGCTCCCTCATCAGGATCTCTGCCATCTGAGGAACCCATCCCTCTTTTTTATAAATTTTTTGGTATTCCTCCTTTATATAGTCTAATGTATTCTCATATTTGTCTTTATATTCCTCGGGAATTTTGATCAGTTCCTCACAACTACTTTCTTTTCTGGCCTTATATCGTGAAAAGAAGAATTTAGTTGATTTTTCTCCTTTTTCGATCCATTTTTCTTTTGAGCGCAGGTGCCATTTTTCTGCTAGTGCTGCAGTTTCATCGTGTAATGTGTTCATCATCTCGACAAGTTCTTGGTCTTTCTTTGGGCTTAGTCCTCGCCTTGCCTTTTCTATCTTTAACTTTGAGATTTTATTATTTAATTTTGTTATATTGCATTCATGTCTTTTAGGTTTCCTAAATGCTCTTATTATCGATTGCACTCTCAATTTGCACCCGTCCCAGTTTTCTGGAGCATCCTCTGATCCTAGCTCCGCTTGCAATTCTTTGGTCAGAAGATCGTTACTGAAACTTCCTTTGTCAACTTTCCAAATGGGGGTACCAAAGGTTTTAGTTTTTGAGTTGAGTGTGCATGTTACCAACAGATGATCTGAGTTTCCGAATTTTGTTGTCACCTCTGATACTAAGTGACAGTGAACCATATCTACAAAGATGTAATCTATGCAAGTACCCATTGTCCTATCATCCCTGGTGTTCTGGAAGTATGTTAGGAATGGTCTTGTTCCTGAGCATTCAGCAGCATTGAAAAATTCTAGGACTTTCCCTTCCAGTATATCTTTAGAGGGGTCTCTTTGTGGAGTTGCTTGGCTGACTCTATTCATTGTTGGGTTTAGGTTAAGATTAAAATCTCCTGCAATAATGTTAATATTGTCCGGTTTTTGTATGGGGTTCCAGTCATTGAGGAACTTTACTCTGTCTGGTTGTTGCGGAGGAGCGTATACGTTGGTAGCAGTGAAGAGGTGGCCTTTAAATATAAATTCTGTGTTTATGACTCTGTTGTCCAATTCTATCTTAGTCGATTTGAATTCTATCTCTTTGTTACCCGCTAATATGGCGGTTTTACTTGTCCATATGGAATCATAGATCCATTGGGCTTTGAGAAAGTCTCTAGTGCTTTTATCTGTAGTATTTGTTTCTTGTAGAAATATTATATCCATTTGATATGATTTTAGCAGCGTGAGAGTTGTACGTTGTTTGTCCTTATTATTTAATCCTTTTACGTTCAGGGTTGCTATCTTAAGTTTAAAGTTCTGTGTCATGATCCGTAAAAGGTAGGGTCCCTTGACTAACGACGGGAAGGGTTACCGCCTCTCCCCTTTTTGCTATAGGGGGATTTTCTATTTTCTAAATCCCGTGACATTGTGTTGTCAATTAGTTTACTTTTCCTTGACGCTGCTGATCACTTATTTACCACAGTGATGAATTCATCTGTTAACGGCTATTCAGGATCGTTTGGATTAGTGGATTCCATAGTAGTTTCGGAGAGCTTAGGGTCCAGCCACTTCTTGCTGTGAGCATTTGTGTTGCTTGTAGGGGGAAGCGTGTCCAGTTCGTCGCGCAAGTTAATATTGCCTCGCATATATTCCGGTAAGCTTGGGGTCTCTGGGCTGTCTTGTTGTGTTACCACATTTTCTCCCTTGTCTGGGGCCTCTGCCATGTGCTCTTTCTGGGTTACTGGAGCCCTTGTTGTTGGTTCTGTTATCTCCATTCCTGTATCGTTCGTGACCAGGCCGGAGTCTGTATTTGTCTGGTTTTCCTTTTCAACAGGGCCCTCCCCTGATTGATGTATTTGTGCGTCCACAATGCTCATGCTAATTTCCATGTTATCCATTACAGTGTCTGGGGTGGGTGCATGATGGGGCACCTGTTCAGGTGCTTCATGTTTCTCATTGCCTTTTTTAGCAAAGAGGTCCACTTTCTTTCGTTTATATTCCCTGTGGGCGTTCCTTAATTCTACCGATTCTTTGTATTGTTCACATTCTCGTTTAATGTGACCTTCTTTTTCACAAAAATAGCAAACTTTGACCACTGATCTCCACTCTGTATAGACTTTGTTATCCCACACGTGTGTGAACCGTGGGAGTTTATTTTCAAGGTCTGGGTCCTCGGTTGTTTCGAAGGTGACGATCCATTGGTCGGATACATATGGTGTGCCTTCTATTATCATGGGTTTAATCGATACTATATTTCCGAAGCTTTCAAAGCTTTCACGGAGCGCTTCTGTGATGTCGTTTTTATTCCCAAGGGGTACGTTTTTACACCTAACCTGGAGGAACGTCTTTCTCGTATCGACTGGGATATAGCCGAAGTATGTCTTCCGTAAAATTTCTAGTCCCTTCGCGGCATAATACCTTTGTTTGTCTTTGTCTATAAACGTAACTTCTAGGTGTGTTCTGGTTCCTTTTGTGAAGTGAGCTTTTGCGGCAGAAATATCATATTTGGTTGACTCGAATAAAGAGGCCATAATTTCATTAAAGGAACTTGAATGTTGTGGATATCTATGATTAGGGCATTGTTATTTTTAGATTTGATGGCGTTTCTGGGAGAGAACGTCGAGAAGGTGGCCCTTTCTCGTTTAAGCTTGGGGAAAAGAGCCGCCCAATTTCTGTGCGAGTTGTTGTCTGTTACTTCATCCTGTAGTGAGAGGGTATTTTGGTCCGTTTCTTCAACCGGGTCTTGCATTAAATCTTGTTCTAACTTCTGTTCCTCTTGCTTCTCCTCGTTTATCGTGGATTTCCAGTTGTCTCCCTCTATTGGAGGTAGCTGTGTTTCTTCTTGTTCCTATTGAGGGATTCCTCGGAAGTGTTGTTCCATATGTTCGTAGTGTCTTTTAGAGCGTTGAGCTCCAGTTCTACTTTGTCTCTCCAAGTAAGAGAGTTAATATCAGTGTTATGTTCTGTGACCATACTATTAGTTAAAGCGTCGTAGCTGTTGTAAAACACGTTTTCCTTGTCGTTCACTGTGTTGTTCATTTTTTTTTGTTTTTTATTTTGTTGTTCTACCTTGTTTTTTTCAAAAATTTCTTTGTGTTCGTCTTCCTGTGTACGTGTCCTTTTTGTAAAGGCGTTAGCCCTTACTACCCCTTCTTCTTTGTGAGTTTTGTCTATTCTCCTGTAACGGATTATTGTTATTCTGTGTGTGTCTCTCCTCCACCTCACCTGAACTGGAGAGAGTGCGTGCAGATTTTTTTGCTCTTGACTAAAATTGAAAAAGAAAACAAGGAAAAAATTTTCCACTTTGTAAAGAACGAAGAGAACAAGGAAAACTCAAGTTCAGTAAATGTAGAACTAAACAACTATTAGCTCTCGAATACAAAGGCTTCAGAACAACTTGAGGACAAAACTACTACTACAAGTTGGGCAGCTCAAACAGACGAAGAACTTAAAGCTGAAGAAAAAAACACGAAAATGCTGACGCAAGAACCGTGAGCAAAGATCAAAACAACACACGTGATATCCTGACTGACACAACAATTCATATGTCCCAGGTAAACAACAAACAGGCCGAAAAACACGCACCAAACAGACAAAGTAAACAAAAACGAACACGTGAATCAAGCAAATAACGATCATCTAGACAAAGAAATTATTGATCCAATTACTTTGGATACAGCTCAAGCATCTACAAATGCATCTGCACTTTCAGCCAGGGAAGTTAAAACAAAACAATGGACAGACTTCTTTCCTAAACTCAAGGGAGGAAAAGCAAGTTTCGTATTTTTCTTTTTCTGATTAATTAAGTAGAGCTTTGTCATTCAACATAAGCACGCGATATTCATCACCAACACAGTGCCCAAACACAAAATTCTCTCTAAAAATGACAATGCTTTGATCATTGACATACAGAGCTTGATCAATATATCCACTAACAACATAATTGCAATACTTGCATGAAACTCAATGGAGACTTATTAGCAGCCAAGACTCACTTAGTAAGAGGAAAAAGGGTCTCTCTTGAGCTAGTTTTCAAAAGCAAAGAAAAGGCACAGTTCTACGCCTCAGAAGGAATTACTATCTTTAAGCAAACATTCTTTGGTTATATTCCTATAACCTCAAGCATTCTTTTCTCATAGTGAAACTCTGAAATACACCAATGGGGGACTTAGAAAATACTACAGCACTCATTCTGGAAGCATTTCAAGATGTTGACCAGATTGCTGCAATAAAGCCCCTCTTATACGAAGGAACAATGATCTGTTCAGATCAATGGTTGGGTGACATTTGAAATTACAGAGGACCCAGACTTACACTCCAGAATCCCAAGAAGCACCCATGTAGGTGATCATAAAGTAACAACCGAATGGAAGGAAGCTCCCAAGGTCTGCTATTACTGCGAAAAAGAGGGCCATATCAAAAAAGAATATAACGAACTTAAAGACTCGATAGAAGCAAGACGCTTACTAAAAGAAGCTAAACTCCAAAAAAAAGAAGGAGCAAACACTCATAAAACTTCCACTCCAAGCCCTATCTTCAGCCCAAATAACTCCTATATTCAAGACTCCTTAATGAATACAGAGGGTGAAGCGCAAACTGAAGTGGCAGAGACAACCGATGTTCTAACACCAAACAATACAGGTTTGGTACCACAAAAAATGGAAATCGAAATAGCTGAGGAATCGGACAAACCTACTCCAACTACCTCTGAAATGGAAATCCTAACAGATTCAAAAGAACCAAGCTCAACCCAAAGTACACTGCAGGAAATACCATTTACAGTGGTCTCTACAAGAAATCAAATAATAAAAATGGAAAAAGAAAAGAAGAAGAGGGAAAGAATCTTACACATCTGGATCAGCAGCATAGAGTTCACGGGATCGTCTCACGGGGCGTACTGGGGCTAAAGAACCAACACTAAGACTACTTCCTCTTAGTGTAGCCTAACCCTCTTATCTTCTTTCATGTTTAAAATCGCTATACTTAACGTAAAAGGTCTAAACTAGAGATTAGACCCGGTATAAAATTTAATTCTGGGTTACCCGTCCGTTTATTAAACTCCTACCTGGGTAACGACCCGGTTAATCTCAAATGATCCGGTTGACCTGGTTAACCCGTTTAACCCGTTTATGATTATATAAGAATTAGCTCTTCACGTGGTTATAAACATTTAAACCATAAGCAAATATAGAGACAGATCATCCAAACTAGAGAACTATATTTTCTAAAAAAAAAAAATAATAATAAATTTTCAACTTTCGACTAACTACTTTGTAGCAGCAACTATGCCTCATTGCTAACCCGTAAAGTATTTTTAGGGAGATTAATAAGTGGTATATTAGAATAATTTGCGAAACATAAATTTCTTATGATATCCGTCCACGATTCTCACGCGATATATATTTCTATCCGGGTTATCCGGTTGGCATATCTATGACCCGGTTAAGGGATGCTTATACGGGTTACCCGGGTAAGCCTTAT
>QKWP01000960.1:113722-127603 GCA_003550325.1 Gigaspora rosea
TGCCCATGGGCATATTCAAAAATATTTATTTTTTTAAAAAAACTAAAAATTTTTAAATTATTTAATTTATAGTACTATAATATATAGTACTAAAGCATTTTTAACCAATTAAAAGCTAAGATTAGATAACATGCAGATTAGTTTGTATAACAAAAATAAAAATTAGTTATATTAAATTTTATTTAAAAAATTATTTTTTTGGGCTTTAATAAACAAATTTTTTTGTTATATTTTACTATAAATATTATTTAATTCTAATCTTTTATTATTACTCTTATCCTACTATTAAAAAATTTTAATTTTTGTTTTGATAAAAGTTGGTTTTATTTACTTGTTATACCAAATTTATTTATTTTATATAGAATAATACTTAGTGCTAAAATAATATTTTCTTATTTTATATTATAAATAATTTTTTAATAATAATTATAAAAAATTAAAACAAATAAAAAATTAACATTATTTTAAAAAAACTAAACCAAATAAAAATAACTTTATTTAAAAAATAATCAATATATTGAAATCATATTTAATATAAAAAAATTAATAATAAAAATTAGATTATTTCTTATATATTTATATATATTTAAAAATTTATTTATATATATACATATCTGACATATGCCCATATAGGCATAAAAAAAAATTCATGCCCATAGGCATGCCCATAGAGGCATGCCTGTGCCCTTATGCCCCCACCCTATCTGCAAATGATTCAGATATCTGGGTTATAATCACAGCTAACCGGGTATGTATATCCGGATAATATCCCAGATCGTAAAAATCTGAATATCCGGGTTAGGCCTGTTGGGTATATTATAGTTTACTGTGTGGGATCATTAAAAACCACCAGCCCTATGCGTTGACAATAGTCACACTAGGGTTATTATTGCGAGGATAACCTGATTTGTGGCTTATATGAAATTGAGTAGCATATGATTGTATGCAACTGAGATTATGGATTTGCATGTTATAGAAATTATAGTACGTATGCATATGACAAGAGATTATAAAGATACATGTGGGAGTATATGGTGAATCTTAGTGCTTTCTTATTTCACTTGTCTTGTCACTTGTTCTCTTCGATGCCCAATTATAAGCTGGCCCAGCCCTCCCGCCCTCTCATTCATTGCACCTAGTGCCCTGCTTGTTGTTATGCGTAATGAGTTGAATGTGCCACACCATAGCGTGGGCTCGAACCCGCTACTTTATTTTGTCGTGTGTACCAAGTTGAAGGTGCCGTACATCCACATTAGCATGGGCTCGAACTCGCTATTGTAAAAAAAAAATTTATGTTGTATGTAACGAGTTGAATGCGCCACACCATAAGCGTGGGCTCTAACTCGCTACTTTATTAAAAGTATGACGTGAATATTATTTATTTAAAACATAAAACATAGCCTCTTTGCCGTCCTGGTCAATAAAAATAAGCTTCTTATAAGTTCATTTCTAAGTGTTTTTTATACAAATTTGCCGTTGCTATTTTTATTCTCTAATTTTTTGCTAATATTTTTTCTTTTTTTTAGTTTAACTGCTCTCTTCGTTCCCCTTACAATCTAACGACTAAAATGGGTTTCTGAAGTGGGGTTTGGGAAGTAAAGTTTGTTGGCAAAGTTGCTGGAGGTGCTGCAGTGGGAGCAGCCGTCGTTGCCACCGGTCCTTTCTCTATCCCCATTGGAGCCGATAATAGTTGCTGAAGGCAATTAGCAAAAGAAATGTCGAATTAGGATATTTAGGAAAAGGTGGATTTGTGGCCGGAACCCTGATGTTTGGTGATAGTTTTATGAGAGAATACGCCACACCTTAGCGTGGGCGATTCTCAACTATGCTTCGTCATGTGAGTATTCACGTGTACATAGGGTCGTTAGGAGCAATAGGAAAGTGATGAAGTGGAGCACTACTCCCGTAATGTATCTTCATAATGTCTAATAAAGAAAGTGTTAATTTGAAATCCGAGCGAGAATAATATCGTGATGAAACAATTGTTAAATTGTGATGACATTCCTGATCATAACTTGCTTATCGATATATTAGTCTTAATATTTTGACCACGATTTGTATAACTAATCAAAAGCGTTAAAACATAATAACTTGATCATATGATGTAAACGGGTGAAGTTAAATCATTGGATATATCCGTCGATTATCCGGGTTATCCGAAAGGTTATCCGTCGGGTAACCCGGGTAGCATATTTTTGATTGGGTACAATCACTATCTGAATCTTAAACTATTTTTGCTACTTTTACGTTTTTTATTTTTCAAAAATCACATTATTTTTTAGAGTTTTATATAAAATAATTGATCACAATTTGGAATGATCAATGTCACAGTAGCACTAATTAACCGTATTTTCACACAGGAGCATTATTTCGAAATTTGCCCCGAATTAAGCGTAATTTAGGCCAAAATACGAAATTACATCCTGTGCATTATTTCGCGAAAATACAGTAGATAAAAATTTTTGAATACATGCATGTTGCATTAATGCTTGCATGCTGCATGAATGCCGCATCTGCATGAAATTTTTTAAAATACCGCATTTTGCCCATCTCTAGTATGCGGCATATAATATTTTCCCTTTGTAGGAAAGGTTCCTCATCTCGTACTTTTCTAGTGATTTCTTTATTTGCTTAATCGTTAGTGGCCAGAGGTCCCTCTTGGACGAACCATCTACGTGTAGGTCATGTCCCAGGATTTTAATTGTTTCGTGCTCATCCACTTTCTCATACTGTGCTTCATTATCCAATAAAAACCCTTCTAGCATTTGCAGTAAGAGGGACTAGCTTTGTCTTATCTCTATTTACTCGGGCATTAGAGGCCGCTTCGTATAACTTAAATGACCTTTCTATGTTCTTCCAGTCCGATGGAGACCCTATTCCAACAGACAGGTCGTCTGCATAGGCCACCATTTTGAAATTTTGTCTTCCAACCAGTATACCTTGGATGTCTTTTTCCAACCTTTTTAAAAGGGGTTCGAAGGCCAGTACATATAAAAGAGGTGACAGAGGGTCACCTTGTCTAGAGCTTCAGATTCGTATTTGCTATTCGAATAATATTCATATTCGGAGAATATTCGAATAAAATTTTTTAAATAATTATTCAATGAATAAATAAATATTCGAATAATTGTCTTATTTGAATTATTCGAATAATATAATTATTCAAATAATTTATTCTTATTCGAATAATTCATTATATTCGAATAATAATTCCTATTCGAATAATTTATGATATTCGAATAATATTCAATATAATCATCAAAATGTAATTTTTTTTCTATATTTTAGATGAATACGTAGTATACATTTATTTAGTTTCATATGATATCAACATTAACCAACTTTTAATTCATTATTAAAAATAATTAATTGATGATACTTCCGATCGTCTATCGTCCCACCTTATTACTAATTTTATCCTTCGTTCCTTTCCTATTTTGTTTCTCCATACGTTATTACCATATATAGATCGATAAGCTTAATCATAATTGAAACTAATTAATAATAAAATAATAGAAGAGTCTTTTAGACTAAACTAAAAAAAAGCTATAGGCACAACATTCGATTTGACTTAATAGTTAAAAGTAGAATTAGTAGAATTGGAATTAACGCTATTACATATATAAATTATAAAATATTGAATATGTATACTAGGCAAAATAAATATATTTACTTGAATATATATTTATTCGAATAATTATAATTATTTGAATAAATTTATTTATTCAAATATTATTATTTATTCGAATAAATATTATTATTCGAATAAATAACATTATTCGAATAATTATAGTTATTCGAATTATTCAGTAAATTTAGTCATTCGGTGAATATTTGAATAGCTATATGCCGATCCTAATTATTCGAATATTATTCAAATAAAGAATCCGTAAGCTCTAACCTTGTCTGACTCCTCTGCCGACTTTAAAGGACTCTGAAAATTCACCATCTTTGATTATATGTGCTTCTTGGTTATTGAACAGATTTATAATTATCTTAATCATTTGCGGATCAAAATTCATTTTCAGCTAGAGTTCCTGGTTAGGTTCATATTTGTTTCTCAAAGTCGAGATAACGTTCATGGCGGCATCTGTAATTAGTCTGTTTCTCACAAAGCCTTGCTGGTGGTCAGGTATTATTAATTCACAAATTCCGTTAAGTCTGTCTGCTAATATTTTCGTAAAGAACTTAACATCACTATTCACCAGGGAAATCGGTCTCCAATTATTTATGAGTTCCAGGTCTTCCGATTTTTTAGGAATGAGTGTGATTAAGCTTTTGTGCCAGGATTCTGGCATCATGACTCTTTTAAAACATTATTAAAGAGCTTATCCAGTACCGGTATTACCTCTTCCTCCGTAGCTTTATAAAACTCATAGGTTAGGCCATCAGTGCCAGAAGATTTCCCTTTTGGCAGCTTCCTCACTATGTTCTGAATTTCCTCTTGAGTAATTTCTTGTAGCAAATTTTCATTCATCTCCTTTGTTACCTGGGGGAGCTCCTCTGTTAACTCTTCCGCTGCCTCCTTATTTATCCTTTCTTTTTCATATATTTTAGTGTAGCAGTTGCGAATGTATTGTAAAATGTCCTTCATTTTGTTAGGAATATTGATTTTATCCAGGCTGCTTTGTGACCTTCTCAACTTATATCTTGAGAAAAAGAATTTGGTAGATTTCTCTCCCTTTTCGATCCATTTTGCTTTAGACCTTAATCTCCACTTTTCTGAGAGTGATGTGGCTTCTTCGCTTAGCTGTACCTTTAATTCTTCCAGCTGAGTATCAAGGTAATCACGGGAACCTACCCTGGCCTTCAATTCTTTCAGTTTTTTCACCTTTTTATTTAGCTGCGCAGTTCTTGTTTCCTGCGTTTTCGGACCCCTAAACGCCCTTATAATTGATTGGATATTAGTTTTGCAGAGGTCCCAATCCACTGCTGAGTTTTTGTCACGAATTTCCTCCAGGACCTCCTTTACTAGCAAATCATTCTTAAAGCATGATTCCTCAAATCTCCATTGAGCTTTCCTTTTGGGACCTTTATTATTTTGGAGGGTACACTCCACCAAAAGATGATCTGAGTTTCCATATCGTGTGTTAACTCCTGAGATTAAATGACCACTGTCTTCATCTACAAAAATGTAGTCAATGCATGTTGCCATGGAGCTGTTGTTTCTAGTATTCTGGTGAAAAGTTATAAATGGCTTAGTGTCCGAGGTATCAGCCGCATTAATGAATTCTTTCATTCTATCGGTCAATAGCTTCCTTGTGGGGTCATGTTGTACCATGGCTTGACTAATCCTATTTTCCTCAGGGTTAATATTTGTATTAAAATCCCCAGCTATGATGTTTACCATTCCAGCTCCCTTATGTGGGCCCAGTTCTGAAAAAAGGTTGCTCTTTCATCCAGGCTTGGGGGGCGTAGACATTTGTTAACATAAATGTCTGGTTCTTAAATGTATACCGTGTTGAGATGATTCTCCCATTATTAGAGACCTTTATATCTTTGAACCGAATGTCTCTATTCACAGCTAGTATTGCTGCGCATTCAGACCATATTGAGTCATAATTCCATTGTGTCTTTAAAAAGTTTCTAGTGTTCTTGTTCCTTAAATTTGTTTCTTGTAACATAATAAAATCTATTCTATATGATTTAAGCAAGGTTAATGTAACACCTTGTTTGTCCCTATCATTCAGCCCTTTTATGTTTAATGTGGCTATTTTAACTTCTTTTGATTGGGACAATTTGATGATAAAAGTGTAGAGGAAAAATATCCTCAGGAAGAGCACCCATTCCCCCGAAGTTGGTTGTAGGGAGCCGCCCTCGAGTTTGTCATTTTTCGATCATTTCCATTTTTCTTATCGTTGTGCTTTTTGTAAGTTACATAGTAAATCCATCCTCGTCTGTGTTCTTGTTGTTTATAACTATCTCCATTTTTGAGTCAGGTAGGGGATCTTGTAGCTCCGTTTTCTGGGGGTGTTTGTTACTATTCGGCCCTCTGTAAAGTGTCGATAGTTCGTCTTTGTTGGGTTCTGCCCCCATTTCCAAGCCTGCTGTGATAGGTGCAGAAGCATCGCATTCCTCAGTCATCTGATCATCTGATTCTACTTGTGTAACCTCTGTTGCCTGTATCTGTTGAGTTATTTCACCCACCGATGCATCCTAATTTCCTATTTAGCAGGAGCCCCCTTCAGATTCTGAATTCTCTCCTACCATTTCCGTGTCTGAATCCCTAATTGGGAAACTCTCTTCATGTTGAGGTTCATCTATATGCCTATTGGCAAACTTTGTAGCCTCTTTGTTTCTTTTGTATTCTTGGTATTCGTTTCTTAGGGCAACTGACTCCTGAAACTGTTTACAGTCTTTCTTAATATGGCCTTCGCCCTCACAGAAATAACAGACTTTAGTTGCAGATCGCCATTCTGTGGTGACCTTGATGTCTCGTACATGGGTAAATCTCGGGATTCTCTTTTCCAACCCTGGGTCATTCGTAGTTTCAAAATTATAAGCCACTAACTGGTCCGTAAGATATGGTGTCCCGTCGATTAGTAATGGTTTTATAGAGACAACGGTCCCTATGTCACCAAATGCTGTTAACAATGCATCCGAGATTTCTGACTTATTTCCCAGAGGTACATTCCGACATTTGATTGGTAGAAAAAACTTCCTCACATCCATAGGAATGTACCTGAAGTATGTACGGTTTAGGATAGTTAACCCCTTTGCTGCATAGTATCTTTGTTTTTCTGCTTCAATAAACGTCACCTCCAAGTGTGTACGCTTTCCTTTCGAAAAATGCTGCATTGCAGCACTGATATCATATTTGACTGAATCAAAAAGTGAACTCATAATCTCATTAAATGTGGATTGAATATTGCTGATGTCAATTATAAGCGCAAAGTCGTTTTTTGTCTTAATTGTGCTCCTTGGAGAAAACGTCGAGTAAGTTGATTGCCCTCTTCTCAGGTGAGGAAAAAGGGATGTCCAGTTTCTATCTTGCGCCTTTACCTCCCCATCTTGGAGCCCTTCCCTAATTTTAGAGAATGTGTCCAAACTTGATTCAGTTGGTGTGTCTACCGTTACTGCGATTACTGGGGTTTCTAGGACTAGTTCCTTTGTCGCTCCTGACTTGTCTACGATATGTGAATCTAATTTTTCATTTGTTTATGTATTTTCATTGCCTGGAACTGTTAAGGGTAGAAGCAAAGTAGTGCCCCCTACTTGTTCTTTACTCAGTCTATTTGTGACATCCTTTAATGCTGCGAGTTCCTGTTTTACTTTTTGTCAGTTCTTGTTTTGTTTTTTAGTTCGTTGTTATTATTTTCGTGTCTGTTTTCCTTGTTTACGACTTTGTACGTGTTGTTTCCTGCAACCATCTTACACCTTTTCACCATGTTTGAAACGTGTATCTCTTCAACTTCGCTTAACATATGTTTTCCTAACACTTGTGGGGTGCACGGCCCACTTTCTGGTTCTATGTGTCATATTTGGCCTCTCCCAACTCACTGTGGACTGGAGAGATTGACCATAGATCTTTTTCAGTATTGAGCAACATAATTTTAAAACCCCAACCAATGACCAGGAATACTTTACATTGCTTGTGATACAGTGTAGACATCAAGGGTAACCCTAGCAAAACCCTTTGGAGTGAAATGACAAAAATAATCAAAAACAAGACCGAAGAGCTCTCCAAAAGAAACTTGTTATTTAGAGGAAAGATTCTTGCAGCCAAAACACTTCTTATTTCCAAGATCTGGTACCTGGCCTATCTCCTCTCGCCATCAAGAGGACAACTTAAAGAAATCGACTCACTTATAATAAAATGGGTTAAGAATAATTCACGAATGCTCCCCAATACTCAAATTCCAACTTGGGTATGAAAAGGGTGGTCTATCAGCTCCAATTCTCAAAGACATGCTCGATGCCAGAATCCTCTCAATCTGGATCAAGTTACTATCTAGTAGTGCTTTATGGGCAAGAACAGAAAGAAAGATAATCACAGCAGAAATCTGTAACAGAAGGAATATTACAGTCAGGGAGGCACTATCACAAATTCCCTGCAAGACCAAAGGTTGGCTGGAAAGATGGAGACCATACCTAAATTCCTGGAAAAGATTTAAAGGTAAAATAGAAACAACAGGTACCTGGCCATGGGAACCTAGTAATCTCAAAATAGGTGAAATGGAGGGTCAACATTTTACTGTTCGCATGGCCCTAAAAAGCCTATATGAACCATCGGCTCCCTCAAGCAACACAGATCAAAACCATTCTCAATTTAAATGGATCAAATCCAAATGGAGTCTTAACAAGAAGAAGGACACTTTTTGGCTTATGCACAGGGCCTTACCTCTAGGTACCGATTAGTGCACATTGATCCCAATGGCATTGGGGACTGCCCTAATTGCCCCTACCATACGCAAACCATCGAACATTTTGCTTTAAAGTGTCCTCTAAGCAAAGTTATCTGGGAAACTGTCTACAAAGTCCTGAAGACATCGAAAGAGGACTCAATTCCTCGAACATTAGACGATATCTTCAAAGCTACCAATATTAAAGAAAACAAGAAATGCAAAACTGCAATCTGGTTACACATTATCTGCATCTACGAGATCTGGTGCTGGTATACGCAAGCCAAATGGGGTGATAATGTTATCCCTCAAACAGCAATTGTCAATATAATTAGGATCAAGTTAAAATTTGAAATTAACCTTTTATATAGAATCCTTGGCCATAAAGGCCGCAAAAAGCCAGGTAGCGGCAAAAACATTCTTGACTTCATAGAACTTTCTGTATAATTTTGTAACTTAATATAATTAATATGTATATAAATAAAGTACGCTTAGATGCGGTTTGAAAAAAAACCGAAACACCAGAAAAAGTTTCACAAAAACACTGAAGAAAATCTCACAAAAAAGTTGGGAGGCACACAAGACCACCCCACAGGATCATTCTGCAAGACCACCCACTAATTACCAGCGACGCAAGATCAATTCACAAAATGGCGGCACGACTTCAAAGACAACACCAACGACAACAAGACACCAGCAACGAAAAGATACCAGCAATGACAAGATACCAGCAATGACAAGACACCAATAACGGCAGTGACACCTATGGTGAAAAGCAACAAACTAAAAAAAAAAATTAGTAAAAAAGCGAGAAAAAAACCAAAATACTGTAATAAAAAAAAACCATGATTATCAATCTTTGATAATCATTGTTTATGTAAAGGGGTGCGGGGATGAACTGACCCCTGATCTGGCATCAGTATGCTGGCTGGAAATATATCTCCTGGGGAGATATATCTCTCACAGTAGAAATCAGATTGTTAATTTTGTCAAGTTGTTTTCTTTTAGGTGGGAGCAATTATGTTAGATACCAGATTTTAGAAATGAGAAGGGCCTTTGTAAGTAGAATTTTCCCTTTAAATGACAGATTTCTACTGGAGATTTTCTCAATTTTTTGTTTGATGCTTTGGGTTAAGTTTTTCCACAATTGTTTTTTAGGAGTGCACCTAGAGTCAATCTCATAGCCCAAAATTCTGAGCGAGGTAACATTGAAAAGATTTTGATCAAGTAGATTTGTTGCTTTGGCCATGTTGGTAAGTGGTACTAAAATTGATTTCTTTTAGTTGATCTTTGCATTAGAGGCTAGCTCATATTTTGAGGAGTAACACAAGCTTTTCCCAGTCCATTGGGGATCCAATTCCTACTGTCAAGTCATCAGCATATGCTGTGACTTTAAAGAATTGTCCTGCTGTCTTTATTCCATTTAGTTCTTCTTGAATTTTAAGAATAAGAGGGTTCAATGCTAAAATGTACAGAAGAGGTGAAAGTGGGTCCCCTTGTCGAACCCCTCTTTCTACTCTAATTGGCTCTGAAATGAGGTTGGATAAAGCCATGACTTATTCGGTCAAAGGCTTTTTGCTGATCAAGCAGCAACAACCAGTGGCTAGCTGATTGATCTACTTGATTCCTCATTGTAGTAATAATGTNTTTATGGGCAAGAACAGAAAGAAAGATAATCACAGCAGAAATCTGTAACAGAAGGAATATTACAGTCAGGGAGGCACTATCACAAATTCCCTGCAAGACCAAAGGTTGGCTGGAAAGATGGAGACCATACCTAAATTCCTGGAAAAGATTTAAAGGTAAAATAGAAACAACAGGTACCTGGCCATGGGAACCTAGTAATCTCAAAATAGGTGAAATGGAGGGTCAACATTTTACTGTTCGCATGGCCCTAAAAAGCCTATATGAACCATCGGCTCCCTCAAGCAACACAGATCAAAACCATTCTCAATTTAAATGGATCAAATCCAAATGGAGTCTTAACAAGAACAAGGACACTTTTTGGCGCCTTATGCACAGGGCTTACCTCTAGGGTACCGATTAGTGCACATCGATTCCAATGGTATTGGGGACTGCCCTAATTGCCCCTACCATACGCAAACCATCGAACATTTTGCTTTAAAGTGTCCTCTAAGCAAAGTTATCTGGGAAACTGTCTACAAAGTCCTGAAGACATCGAAAGAGGACTCAATTCCTCGAACATTAGACGATATCTTCAAAGCTACCAATATTAAAGAAAACAAGAAATGCAAAACTGCAATCTGGTTACACATTATCTGCATCTACGAGATCTGGTGCTGGTATACGCAAGCCAAATGGGGTGATAATGTTATCCCTCAAACAGCAATTGTCAATATAATTAGGATCAAGTTAAAATTTGAAATTAACCTTTTATATAGAATCCTTGGCCATAAAGGCCGCAAAAAGCCAGGTAGCGGCAAAAACATTCTTGACTTCATAGAACTTTCTGTATAATTTTGTAACTTAATATAATTAATATGTATATAAATAAAGTACGCTTAGATGCGGTTTGAAAAAAAACCGAAACACCAGAAAAAGTTTCACAAAAACACTGAAGAAAATCTCACAAAAAAGTTGGGAGGCACACAAGACCACCCCACAGGATCATTCTGCAAGACCACCCACTAATTACCAGCGACGCAAGATCAATTCACAAAATGGCGGCACGACTTCAAAGACAACACCAACGACAACAAGACACCAGCAACGAAAAGATACCAGCAATGACAAGATACCAGCAATGACAAGACACCAATAACGGCAGTGACACCTATGGTGAAAAGCAACAAACTAAAAAAAAAAATTAGTAAAAAAGCGAGAAAAAAACCAAAATACTGTAATAAAAAAAAACCATGATTATCAATCTTTGATAATCATTGTTTATGTAAAGGGGTGCGGGGATGAACTGACCCCTGATCTGGCATCAGTATGCTGGCTGGAAATATATCTCCTGGGGAGATATATCTCTCACAGTAGAAATCAGATTGTTAATTTTGTCAAGTTGTTTTCTTTTAGGTGGGAGCAATTATGTTAGATACCAGATTTTAGAAATGAGAAGGGCCTTTGTAAGTAGAATTTTCCCTTTAAATGACAGATTTCTACTGGAGATTTTCTCAATTTTTTGTTTGATGCTTTGGGTTAAGTTTTTCCACAATTGTTTTTTAGGAGTGCACCTAGAGTCAATCTCATAGCCCAAAATTCTGAGCGAGGTAACATTGAAAAGATTTTGATCAAGTAGATTTGTTGCTTTGGCCATGTTGGTAAGTGGTACTAAAATTGATTTCTTTTAGTTGATCTTTGCATTAGAGGCTAGCTCATATTTTGAGGAGTAACACAAGCTTTTCCCAGTCCATTGGGGATCCAATTCCTACTGTCAAGTCATCAGCATATGCTGTGACTTTAAAGAATTGTCCTGCTGTCTTTATTCCATTTAGTTCTTCTTGAATTTTAAGAATAAGAGGGTTCAATGCTAAAATGTACAGAAGAGGTGAAAGTGGGTCCCCTTGTCGAACCCCTCTTTCTACTCTAATTGGCTCTGAAATGAGGTTGGATAAAGCCATGACTTATTCGGTCAAAGGCTTTTTGCTGATCAAGCAGCAACAACCAGTGGCTAGCTGATTGATCTACTTGATTCCTCATTGTAGTAATAATGTCTAATGCGGCATCTGTGATTGATCTTCCTTTTATAAATGCCTAATGTGATGGTCTGATAATCGATGCACAAATCATATTAACCCTATTGGCCAGAATCTTCATAAAAATCTTAACATCACAGTTCGTAAGAGATATTGGTTGCCAGTTAACTATATTTTCAAGATTGTCCGACTTTTTTGTGATCAAGGCAATAATGCTCTTGGTCCATGACCTAGGTACCAAGCCACTTCCCAACTGATAATTAAAGAGACCTGTAAGTATAGGGACTATTTCCTCTTTGATTCCTTTATAGAATTCGTATGTGAGACCATCTGATCCAGGAGATTTATTGTTTGGGAGTTGGTTTATGATATTACCAACTTCCTCTTCAGAAATAGGACCTACTAGCCTTTGGTTCTGGAGTGGTGAAAGCTGCGGTAAACCTTGGACGAAGAATTCTGCTATTGTTGAGTCATTATTTTCTGCTTTGTATATGTCTTGATAGACATCTTTCATGTATTGCAGTTTATTAGCAGGGCTATTTGCCTGATTATTTCCCGGTATCTGAATTTAGAGGTACTATTTCTGGTTTTGTATAGCAAAAAGAAAAATTTGGTGGATTTTTCTCCTTTTTCAGTCTGAAAGAGCTTGAAGCTCTTTCTGCAGCTGAGCATTAACATGTTTACTCATTTCTAATGAATGCTCGGATCTTTCTCCTCCAGAAGCTTCATTATTTATTTTAATCAGCTTTTTTTGTAACTTTTGAACTCTTTTTTCTGGTGAGGCTTGTGGTCTAAAAGCTCTAATTATGGATTGGATCCTACATTTGTGAAGGTCCCACCTTGAAAAGTTTGTGATGCTCTGGACTTCTTCGATTATTTCCGCTCTAAGAAGTTGGTTTTGCCAGCTTTTTTTGTCAAATCTCTATTGTCTGGCCTTTTTTTTTTAAAAAAAAATTTCCCTCAGCACAAACTGAGGGTCGCTATTGGCGATCTTTATTTATCAAAACTTTATTAAGCTCTAAATACATATAAGGAATCTATATTTATCCCTTTTTTTCTGTTTACCCGCCAGATTAAACTGTAATTGCCTAATTTCTGCCTTTAGTCTCGCCTTTGTCCTATAAGCTATTTCTGATCTCGTAAGACATTCCCCTCCCCATTTGGCTTTGGTGTAAATGCACCAAATTTCATAACAGACTTGTATGTGCAACCATCGAGTGGCACATTTACTTTCTATGCTCGTCCAATGACTTAATGAAAAGATCTCTTGCTTTGATGTGGGGCGCCTCACCCCGGTGTTCGATTTTATGAGTCTTAACGCCTCATCCCACACAATTTCACTGCTAGGACATTCTACCGCGAAATGTTCGATGGTTTGTTCTTCGTCTGGGCACCAAGGACAACTACCATTGTTTAAACGATCCGTATGCTTCAATCTGTACCCCAGCTGAAGGGCCTTGTGATACAGACCCAATAAAGATCCAATTTCTTAAATTGTATCTCCCTTGTGAGAATCCAGTCTGTGCTATATTCGTCAGGGAGGCCTACTCTCCCTGTATTGCTCGTTGGTCTCTTGTTCAAGTCTTCGGCTGCCTTCTTCACTGTGATCTGGTTCCCTTTTAGTTCGCCTACCACGAGATCATCTGGGTCCCAAGGCCAATTTCTTGTGGCTCGTATGCTTCCTTTAACTCTTTTCCAGGCCCTAAGATGAGCTCTCCATTCTGCCGGCCATGCCTTTATGCTTATTTCTGTTCCGCGTAAGGCCCATACTACCTCTATATTCCTCTTTTCTCTGAGTTTGTTACTAATTCTTTCTCTCTCGTACTCTGCCCAGAGCGATGCCCCGGTACATAGTTTCTTCCACATCATCACTAGTCTAG
>QKWP01000960.1:147278-165589 GCA_003550325.1 Gigaspora rosea
TAAATCAAAATGTGTACGGTATAATAAGTTGGAAGTTAATTAGCTGGATCTCTAAAAGCACGCAAACAAAAATAACAATGCAAACGTAAAGTTTTAATAATTTATAAAAAAAACATATGTACGACTTTTGCTATTCTTATTCTTTCTTATTGCTTCATTGGTATAATTGCGTTCATTGGTTTATGATTGCGTTCATTGGTTTTATATATATATTTTATATTTTTCTGGGTAAGTCAACGAATTCAGCATGTGATTTGGGGTACTATTTTTATTTACACCCAATCAACATGTGACTTTTTGCAGATCATTAAGAATTTTGGGGACCAGTTGTGAGGCCCAATTATACAAATCCGCGCATATGTTGGCTGGTGCTGATTGATCAAGCGAAAGCTTTTGATAGGGTCAATCATACATATCTAAGTAAGGTCCTAGAGAAAATGAACTTTAGTAGCACATTCATAAAGGTGGTAAATAACCTCTTTGCGAACCAAGAGGCTCACATCGTATGAAGCAATGAGATCTCGAAGTCATTTAGAGTTAGCAGGGGGTACGCCAGGGCGACCCTCTATCACCATTACTTTATGTAATCGCTTTTGAACCACTGCTAATTCAGATCAGAGACCAAACCGGAGTTTGCCACTAGGAAACTCATACTTTAAACTGGCGGCTTATGCTGATGATCTCACTGTCGGGCTGGGCTCGAGCTCAGATTGGATGAGATTAAAAGAACTCCTACATACTTATGAAGCCGCTTCAAATGCGAAGGTAAATAAAAAGAAGACTAAGCTGATACCTTTGACACCAACCGCGGAGAGAGTAGAGCTAGAAGGGGAGGAAGAGCTTGCCAAGTGTGGGGAAGACGACTCCCTGGAAATCTTAGGCCACAAACTAAATAGAGATGGCTCTCCGGTGAAAGGCTTCTGGGCCAAAAAAATTGAAGAGATTAAGAGGTTATTGGAAAAGTATGGTAAAAGAAATCTCTCCTTCAGGGGGGAAATATTAGTAATTAACTCCCTGATATTGTCACAGATCTAGTACTTGGCGTATATATGCCCCCCGAACAGGAAGCAACTGGCAGAAGTGAACGACAAACTCTCATTCTGGATTAAGCAGAAATCAAGGATGTTGCCTAAGTACTCTACTTTCCAAAAGTCACTCGAGAATCTAGGACTAAGGGCCCCAATTCTAAGAGACCTTCTTGATGCCAGACTCATCATGGTCTGGAAGAGCCTAGTTACGAAGAACTGCACATGGGTGGTAGCACTAAGAGATACAATCACAAAGGAGCTAAGGAAGAAGAGGAATATCTCACCTTTACAGGCTCTGAATGCAAACCCAGTCAAACTAAAAAATTGGCCGAATGTATGAAAGCCATATATAAGAGCTTGGGGAAGAGTCAAAGGAAGAATCCTAGCCAGATCCAACTGGCCATGGGAAGAACCTGAAATTATGATAGACTAATGGATAGGCAAGCAGATTTCAACCAAGAGCGTTATTGAACTGCTCAGAAGCAGCAAGAAACCAGGTACCGATAGCACAGAAGAAACGAAAAACCACGTTCCGACCTGGTTGAGTCTGAACGGAATCGCAAACATAAAAAAAGACATTATGTGGAGGCTACACCACAGGCTCTCCCGCTAGGTTACCGTACCAAACACATGGGAGAAAATGAAAATGGGGACTGTCCATAGTGCAAGGGCATTATCCAGAGCAGAGAACATTTCAGAATCACATGTAGGGTCAGTAAGATCTTCTGGGAAAAAGCATATAACAGTTTGGATTTGGAGGAAGGGGATACACCACCAAAAACGATAGAAGACGTCTTTTCCGCAGACAACATTCAAAATTCCGGCAAGAAAGAGGCAGTATCATGGTTACACATGACAGTCATCTACGAACTCTGGTGTATGTTTACAGCGAATAAGTGGGGTAAGGAAGCCTTGTCCTCGACACAGCGATTCGGCACAAGAGTTATAGGTTGACATATGAATTTAAGGTCCTGAAGACAGGACTAATAAAGGGCTCAAACAAGCGAAGATTGAAATTTGCTTGCATTAGAATAGATAGTTAGAATAGCTAGTATACTGTAATCGATATGTATTAAACATTGAATTAAAATAAAGAGCGCCAAACACGCCCCAACGGCCTTGTGAGCTGACGGTTTAAAAAAAAAATTACTAGGTTCCCATGGCCAGGTACCTGTTGTTTCGATTTTACCCTTAAATCTTTTCTAGGCATTTAGGTATGGTCTCCATCTTTCAAGCCAACCTTTGGTCTTGCAGGGAATTTGTGATAGTGCCTCCCTGACTGTAATATTCCTTCTGTTACGGATTTTTGCTGTGATTATCTTTCTTTTTGTTCTTGCCATAAAGCGCTGCTAGATAGTAACTTGATCCAGATTGAGAGGATTTTGGCATCGAGCATGTCCTTGAGAATTGGAGCTGATAGACCACCCTTTCATACCCAAGTTGGAATGTTGAGTATCGGGGAGCATTCGTGAATTATTCTTAACCCATTTTATTATAAGTGAGTCGATTTCTTTAAGTTGTCCTCTTGATGGCGGGAGGAGATAGGCCAGGTACCAGATCTTGGAAATAAGAAGTGTTTTAGCTGCAAGAATCTTTCATCTAAATGACAAGTTTCTTTTGGAGAGCTCTTCGATCTTGGTTTTGATTTTTTTTTTTTTGTCATTTCACTCCAAAGGGTTTTGCTAGGGTTACCCTTGATGTCTACACTGTATCCAAGGAATGTAAAGTATTCCTGGTCATTGGTTGGGGTTTTAAAATTATGTTGCTCTGAGAGTTCGACTCTGCTAGCATTGTTTGTTATTGGTATAAGGATTGACTAATGTTTGTTGATGGCTGCATTTGAGGCTTTTTCATAGTCACTGAAAATTTTGAGAAGTGTTGACCAGTCTGGCGGAGAGCTAATCCCAATTGATAGATCGTCTGCATATGCTGCAATTTTGAAGTTTGTATCACTAATCGGGATGCTCCTAATGTTCTGAATGATGGTCTCTATTAGAGAGTTAATAGCCAGAACATAGAGGAGAGGGGAGAGCGGGTCTCCTTGTCTTACCCCTCTCCACTCTAATTGGTTCTGATATTTGACCTGAGTCAACTATGTGTGCAACTCTTGTGAGAAAAACAAGGCATTGACGACCCTAATAAAGTTGTGGTCAAAGTTCTGATTTCTCAGTACTGTGAGAATATCCAGAGCTGAATCTGTGATAGACCTGTTGGCTATGAACACCTGTTGAGCTGGACCTATAACTTCATTGCAGATTGGGTTAATTCTGGTTGCTAGTATTTTCATGAAAATCTTTACATCAGCATTGACGAGCGAGATTGGTCTCCAACTATTAATGCTCTCGAAATCATTGTTCTTTTTGGGGATCAAAGTGACCAAGCTTTTGCTCCAAGACTTGGGGATTTGGTCTTGTGAGAGGACCTCATTAAAGAGATTGACTAGTATTGGAACGACGGCCTCTCTGGTGTCTTTGTAAAATTCATATGTGAGACCATCAGAGCCTGGGGCCTTATTGTTTGGGAGTTTGTTAATTGTTTGGCGAATTTCCTCCTTTGTGATGGGTTTGATTAGTGCATGATTTTGTTCCGAAGAGACCTGTGCCAGGTTTTCCGTAAGTTGAAAAGCTACTTCCTTATCAATTGTTTCCTTTTTGTAGACTTTTTGGTAGAATTCTTTAATGTAGTTGAGTTTTGTACCTGGGACGTCCCATTTGTGTCATTAGGATTCTTTACTTTTGAGCAGCTTGTTGTAGAGTGTTTTTTCTTATAGAGAGCAAAGAAGTATTTTGTTAACTTCTCTCCTTCTTCTATCCACTTGGCACTCGACCTGATATGCCATCTTTCTGAGAGAGATGCCAGTTCCTCTTGTAGCTTTAAGTTAAGGTCTTCGATAATTAGTTTGAGATCAGTTAAGACAGGGTTTTGGGCTATCTTATTGTTCAAATTACAAAGTTTTTTATGAAGCCTCTGGATGTTTTTTTCTGGAGGAGAACTGGGTTTATGGGCTCTTACTATAGATTGAATTGAGCATTTGCAGAAATCCCAGTTGGAGATGTTTTGGGTCTCTTGAAGTTCTTTCATTATACCAATTTTCAGTTCTGGAATGTCCCAGGATTTTCTATCGAACCTCCATTGAGCTCTGTTGGTGTGTGACGGCTTGAAGTTAAATTCTGATTCCACTAGCAAGTGGTCAGAATTCCCAAATTTTGTGTCGGTATTTCTACAAAGATGACTGTGGCTTGCTTCTATAAAAATATAATCAAGGCGTGTTGCCATTCTTTGACATTGAGAAATGGGCTCTCTTTTGCAAACAGAACTGTATCAGTATAATCAACTAAAAGATTTTGTACAAGGTCCCTTGAGCGATTGGGTTGTGCTGGTGCACTGCTTATTCTATTATTTTTTGGGTCCAGATTTGTGTTAAAATCACCAGCAATGATACAGATTCTTCCCTCTGCTACGGGTGGAGTCCAATTTTCAAAGAAACGAACTCTGTTTCGCCTCTGGGTGGAGCATAGATGTTTGTGATTTGAAATGGTTGTTGTTTAATTTCTGCATTGACTGTAATAATGCGACCATCTTGTGATTCTCTAACTGTAGTGAGCTCAATGTTTCTTCTACCTGCTAATATTGCAGTTTTTGATGACCAGACTGAGCTAAATCCCCATTGTTGTGCTAAAAAGTTTCTTGTTTTAGTGTCTCTAAGATTGGTTTCTTGAATTAAAATGATATCGAGGTTATAAGACTTTAAAAGTGTGAGTGTTCTCTGTGCCTTAGGTCTATTGTTTAGACCTTTTACGCTAAGTGTAGTGATTTTAAACATGAAAGAAGATAAGAGGGTTAGGCTACACTAAGAGGAAGTAGTCTTAGTGTTGTTTCTTTAGCCCAGTACTCCCGTGAGACGATCCCGTGGACTCTATGCTGTTGATCCAGATGTGTAAAATTCTTTCCCTCTTCTTCTTTTCTTTTTCCATTTTTATTATTTGATTTCTTGTAGGAGACCACTGTAAATGGTATTTCCTGCAGTGTACTTTTGGTTGAGCTTGGTTCTTTTGAATCCGTTAGGATTTCCATTTCCGAGGTAGTTGGAGTAGGTTTGTCCGATTCCTCAGCTGCTATTTCGATTTCCATTTTTTGTGGTACCAAACCTGTGTTGCTTGGTGTTGGAACATCAGTTGTCTCTGCCTGAGGAGTCTTGAATATAGGGGTTATTTGGGCTGAAGATAGGGCTTGGAGTGGAAGTTTTATGAGTGTCTGCTCCTCCTTTTTTTTGGAGTTTAGCTTCTTTTAGTAAGCATTTTGCTTCTATTGAGGCTTTAAGTTCATTACATTCTTTTTTGATATGGCCCTCTTTTTCACAGTAATAGCAGACCTTGGCCATTCGGTTGTTACTTTATGATCACCTACATGGGTGCATCTTGTGATTCTGAAGTGTAAGTCTGGGTCCTCTGTAATTTCAAATGTCACCAACCATTGATCTGAACAGATCGTTGTTCCTTCGTATAAGAGGGGCCTTATTGCAACAATCTGGCCAACATCTTGAAATGCTTCCAGGATGAGTGCTATAGTATTTTCTAAATCCCCCATTGGTGTATTCCTGAGTTTCACTGTAAGAAAAGAACGCTTGAGATTGATAGGAATATAAGAAATCCCTTCTGAGGCATAGAACTGTGCCTTTTCTTTGCTTTTGAAAACTAGCTCTTATTAATTGAGTCTTGGCTGCTAATAAGTCTCATTGAGTTTCAGTGCAAGTGTTGCAATTATGTCATTAGTGGATATATTGATCAAGCTCTGTATGTCAATGATCAAAGCATTGTCATTTTTAGAGAGAATTTTGTATTTGGGCATTTTGTTGGTGAAACTTGCTTTTCCTCTCTTGAGTTTAGGAAAGAAATCTGTCCATTGTTTTGTCTTAACTTCCCTGGCTGAAAGTGCAGATGCACTTGTAGATGCTTGGGTTGCACCTGAAGTAATTGGATCAATAATTTCTTTGTCTAGATGATCATTATCTGCTTGATTCACGTGTTTGTTTTTGTTTACCTTGTCTGTTTGGTGCACGTGTTTTTCAGCCTGTTTGTTGTTTACCTGGGACACGTTAATTGTTGTGTCAGTCAGGATATCACGTGGTTTTTTTGATCTTTGCTCACGGTTCTTGCGTCAGCATTTTCGTGTTTTTTTCTTCAGCTTTAAGTTCTTCTTCCAACTTGTAGTAGTAGTTTTGTCCTCAAGTTGTTCTGAAGCCTTTGTATTCAAGAGCTGATGGTTGTTTAGTTCTATATTTACTGAACTTGAGTTTTCCTTGTTCTCTTCGTTCTTTACAAAGTGGAAAATTTTTTCCTTGTTTTCTTTTTCAACTTTAGTAGAGAGCCTGATTTTTTTGTTTTTTTGTTGCTTACCCATGTCTAGTGCAACAAATTTGCGTTTTCTAGGCCAAAGGGCCTTTGTCTTATGAGAGTGTTGAAAGAAAACTATAGGGTTTTGACTAGAAATTTTGTATTTGTTAATTTCCGGAAGTGAACTGGAAAGAGTTTTTTTTTTATATTTTTGTGTGTTATTTGTTTGTGTAAACAAACTGTTTTTTCTTTCTGCTAATGTTGCTTGTTCAGCTTTTCCATCTTTGTTTAGCATCATATCCTCTTGTAAACCACTTCTACTCATAGTATTGACCATGTCATCTGAGTCTTTAACCACAGTTTGGAATAGCTCCACATTTTCTTTATTCAAACAACATGTTCTCCAGATAGCGTTCAGGTCTTCTTCTTCAGTAACTGAAGTTTTTACCTTTTTAATTTTCCTGTCATAAACTGCTTTGTCACCAGACATTTTAATACTATCTTGCTTATGTTTACATTTCATATGTACAAGGAACTTAGCCCTTGAAGAATCTGATATGTTTTTAAAATAATTGTGTTTATCTATAAAGTCCAGGTATGAACCAGAAAGAGTTTCCCACTAGAGTTTTTTAAAAAAAATTTAAGTGATGATATAAAGAATTTTTAAAAAATGAGGATCTGCACAACTCTCTCCTGTACACCTTAAGTTAGGAGACAAGTTTTAACAAAAGACACAATGGACACACTAGCTAAATGCAAAAAACTACTTAACATCTACGGAACAAGGGCTAAAGCCTTTGTTCCAAAAAAAAAGAAAGCTTTGGAACAAAAATTAGCAGAATAATAGCAACTTTATTCAACAAAGAAGTTGGACCAAACTTCTTTGGCAAATACACAATAGGGAACGATGCCAGTGACAACATAAGTAATATTAAAAGTGGAGAAAACATGTATAGTCTCCTCTTGCAAGAGGAAGATTCAAGCACTAAAGAGAGTTGGGATGATATAGTTTTCCAAGATGAAAGTCAAATACTATCAAACACATTCACATAAGAAATCGACAATAGTCAAAACAACAACAAAGAACACGTGTCAGAAATTAGCCCAGAAAGTTCGGAATCGTCACAACACGGGACCAGTAGCTCAGGTGACCCTATGGGCAGTGAGGATATATGGGCCCTCAAAAGTAGAAACCAGACAATTTGGTAGATCACGGGTTTTGAGAAAATCGGCAAAAAACTATTTTGTTACACAAAATCAAAACAATCCAAAAATAGTATATTCATGATTAACAAACCTGTTTAAACAGGATTATTAGATTTGTAGACCTGTAGATTGCTTTTAAAATCTCAGTAAATCTATTTTTAGATTATAGCATCAGAAGCTTTTAACCGTTGTATCACAAAAATTTATTAAGTGATCAGACTTTAATTATTAAGTAAAAAGTTGGACTTTAAATTTTACACCTGATCAATCAAACAGGCTAATTTTCAAAAAAATTGTCAAATTGTCTAGTTTCTACTTTTGAGGGCCCATATGCAAATTGACTGTGCAAGTTATCAAAGATCAGGTTCCTACCACAGAGAATTGGGAGTCACCTCCAGTTAAACAATGGTCTAGTTTCTTTACCAAGTTGATAAGAGGGCAATCAACCTATACTGCCTTCTCACCAAGATCCCAAATTAAATATACTTATTATCACGATTCCACGTCTACAGAGTTCTTTTAATAAAATAATGGCTTCACTTTATGAAGAAGTCAAAAATGACATAGTAGCAGTAAAGCAACATTTTCGAAAAGGTTCCTATTTACATTTGGGAAATCATATTCACAGACCAGGAGAAACTCAAAAAGTATACTACCAAGGGAGTCAAAATCTTGAACAAATCCTACTATGGATACATTCCAACAGACTCACACAAATCATTTCTCTCTGTGAAGGTCAGAAATGTTCCTCTGGGGGAAAGAGACATAATCTCTGGCTTACTCAAAGAGGCATTTGAGGATGTAGGCAGAATTGCTTCCATTAAACCCTTGTTAATTAAAGGCAACCCCTTACTTGACAGATTAGTGGATTGACATTTTTGAAAACACAGAGAACATAAATTTAGAAGGACGAATTCCACGATTCACACATATGGGCGATAACAAGGCTACAACAAAGTGGCATTTAGCTCCGAAAGTATGCTACTTTTGTGACCAGGAAGGTCACATTAAGAAGGAATGCCCTCAATTTCAAGAATCCCTTTCATTGCACAATTATTATCGTGAACTCAAAGAGGCCAAACTGTACCTGACTACAAGAAACCAGATGCCCATATTCAAAGCTCTAATAACAAAAATGGTTTGTCCCTGGAAAATATGCAGTTAGAAGCACTGCTACAAATCTTCACGAGTCTTATCCAAGCTTTACTTCAGATATTACACAGAGTGTTTGGTCAGAAACATTAAATATAGTTGCAATTAATCAGGAAGAGGCTATGGTTAACATGGATGACATTGACTGAGCAATCAATACCTTCCAATGGTTCAAATCCGCCAAAAATGTGGTCATCTAAAGTGGGGCAAATTCACGTGATCACAGTCAATCAAATTACAGAATTTTGATGATTGCTGGCAAAGCAAAAAACAAAAAACCTAAAAATACAAAAAATGGCAGTCTAAACCTACCTCAGGTAGGTTAAGTAAAAATATCGGGAAGGCAATTTTGCTTATATATAACTATTTAAAACCCAGCCTAACCCTAATATAAAATGACCCTAACCCTAAAGTTAATTGAGACCACTATAGATAACCCTTTTTCAAGACAAACCTCTGATCAACAAATAGCAAGGGTACTGTGATGGAAACAATATAAAACGAAGCAGAATTCACCACAGTGGTCAACAAAAAGAAGATATATAAGAATAAATCTAAACCAACTCAAGAACAAATTAGAGCTTCCCCATACAAGAAGTTATGGGCTGGAGTGTCCAGTGCAGTAATCTTTTATACTTACTCTATTCTTTATTAACATGATCAACAAACCTAAAATTTACATAGCTACTATTAATGTCAAAGGTTTCAATGTTAGAACAAACAACAAAGAACATTAACACTTCTTAAATCTTATAAGTTGAACATTATTGTATTACAAGAAATGAATCTAAACAAAAAAGTATACAAAACTTTCTCAAGAATCAATGGTTATTTGACTCTACTTCGTCTAGTAAAACTGCAATTTTAGTTAGCAACAAAACTATTCATTAGATCACAGGATATTCAAATTTTGCAAAATGATAGGGTTATGATAGCTAGCTTCTTCTATAGAGGGTTTTCGTTTCAAATTTCAAATGTATATACACCACCAAACTACAAGAACAGATCAGAATTTCTAGAAAAGTAGTTCCCCAACTATGAAAACAACAAAATCAACATCATTGTGGGCAATTTTAACATGAATGTAGATCCAGGAATTAATCAAATAAGCCAAGCTGTAGCCCAGAATGATATCACTTGAGAACAACTCAAGTAGCTGATGAACAATTTTGTTGATTCAGCTACTCACAAAAGAGAGAACAACTAAACAATGGCCACTTGTTTAGACCATGTTTTCATAGATAAAAATCATGGTCACTTAATATCCAAACAGAAACGCTCTTCAGTAAGGGGGCATCCAGAAATAACGTCATGCAAGAGGGGGGAGGGGGTTTGACAAAATATACCGTTTTTTCTCTTAAGTAGGGGGGTCAAAAAATATAATGCAATTTTTTTAGAAAAAATCGTCTAAAAATTGATCCAGTGGTCCAAATTTAATGATTTTGGTACCATTCAATTCGTCTTGGTGAGAGGAGTTGAATGGTACCAATTTCATTTTATTTGGATCACTGTTATTATGTTTTCTTATAAAATACCTTTAAAATTAATAGTTTTTTTGTAAATAACTATTGATCTAGTGATCCAAATGAAATGATTTTGGTATCATTTGATTCATCTCACTGAGACGAATTGAATGGTACCTAAATCAAGTTTTTTAAAAATTATATATATAAACATATGGGGCAGCATCAACTAAAACAAGGCTTATGGCTTTTTTCTATTTTAAGGGGTCGTCTAAAGCGGAGCAGAATCACGTGACATGTGACCAATCAAATTATAGAAATTTGATGATCTTTGGCGAAGCAGAAAGCGAAAAACCTGAAAAATACAAAAAACGGTAGTCTAAACCTACCTTGGTGGATTAATTAAAAATGTTATACTGTAATACCTAAAACCTACCTAATTTTAATCCATTATGACCCTAACCCTAAGTTAATTCCTTAAAATATATATTATAAGAATCTACTCCGCTTTAGACGTCACCTATTTTAAAAAAATCACATTTAAAATTTTGTGTAATATTAACAATGACGATCTAGTATTAGTATAACCTGTTGGATCGACATTTGCTAGCCAATCACACGAATCCATTTCTATGACTCTGCAGCAAGGATTGGCAACTGGATATCCAAATTCTAATTTTAGAACGCGTTTAATCGTATACAGCATTTCAAAAAGTAAGCATCAGTAAAAATTTTACTATGTAAATCAATGCTTTAAATGTCAAATTATATAGAAAAATTCCTGCTTTATATGATGGTATAGTTAATTTATTTTTGCAAAAAATGCCATAAGCCTTGTTTTAGTTGACGCTGCCCCATATAGATTTTGAAAATTTTTTTATATAGTAGGGGGGGGTCAAGCGCTACTATGAGAGGTTACATTATGTTATTTATGGATGCTCCCTAACTCAAATCATCTTCTGGTTAAGTGCACCTTAAAAAATCGAGTTGGAGGTTTGACAAGAATTTAATAAAGAATGGACTACTTAGAAGTAGAAATAAATTAGTCAGAGCAGCTGAAGATTGAATCATTAGGGCATTTAAGAAACCAAAGCTCCAGAGAGCAGATAACGAAACTAAAAGAAAGATTAGCAAAAAAACCATAATCAATCCCATTTGCACTAGATGATTGATGATCTCAATTTGCAACTTCACGATGAGCTTGCACAATTGGCTGAAAGATGGCAAATATGTTCTAAATCTCATTGGATAGAACAAGGTGAAAAATCCACAAAATACTTCTTTTCATGATACAAGATCTGACATAGCAGTTCAGTCTTAAAAGAAATCAAGATGCAAGCTGAATTGATTTAGAGGCCACCAATTCAATCATGAGGAACCTTTCTATGGTTTCAGAATCAGAGAACCTGCTCTGATTAAGCAAGATGAAGTTGTGGCTATTCTTAGAAGTCTTCCCAACAATAAGTCCCTGGGACTTGATGAGCTTACATATGAGTTTTGTAAGCTCTTGGAGAATGCCATTGCACCTGTTCTAACAGTTATTTTTAACCAAGTACTAGAAAGAGGGAGTCTGAATAATTGGAGGCCGATTTCACTAGTAAACTGTGATGCAAAAATCTTTATGAAGATTATGGCATCACATTTAAATAAAATATACAATTCTGTAGTGCTCCTACATTAATACAACAGGGCTTTATTACACGTCATTCTATATTCGATGCAGCCTTAAACATACTTACCACAATGAGAAATCAAAAGGACATTGCGAAACAGCACGGGTTGATGAAAAAATAAGAAAAAATATTTAATTTATTATTATATATATATTTATATTTAAATACCTTTCCATGGCGTTAACAAAAGTTCATTTGGCTAAATTTTTATCAAGTGTCCCAGAATTTATTTGTAATTGGTTTTTTTTTAGCAAGAACACTAGCATCTATAAATTTTGAAATTTTATGGATCCAGACTGGACCTTGATCTAAGTGATGTGAGTTCAGACTCTAAATTTAGATCCAAATTGATTTAAAAATACCTGCTCAGTCCAAATTATGCAGAACACTACCACGGAGGACCTGGATCTGAAGGACCGATACCCAGGTTTACACATGTCTGGGACAATAAGGTTACTACAGAATGGAAATCGGCAACCAAGATCTGTTACTTTTGTGAGAAAAAAGGACAAATCAAAAAGGATTGTCAATTGTTCCAAAAGTCATTGGTTTCAAGAAACAGGCTCAACAACCGCATCAGTAGTGACCTACCAAATGAGAAATCTGATAACATGCAAGAGAACAAGATTGCTATCTTTCCTGAACAAGGGGTTATACATACAGGTGTCACACAACAAATGGACCAAACAGAATCAAGCTTGTATAGGATTGCATACAAAGATACAGTTAAGGAAACAGTATGGAAAAGCTGGGCACAGAGGGCCTGCAGAAGGATTCAGAAACGGTCAAGATTGCCAACCCAAATAAGGGGATCCGTTAAAGCCAGGCACCATCATATGACTGCCAGCCAATCAAATTGTAAATTTTGATCGTCACAGATCAGCCTGATGAGACAAAAACAAAGAAAAATAGTGAAAAACACCCAAAATACAAGAAACAAGTGTCTAAACCTGTCTCGAAGCATTAATAAAAAATGTTGGGAAGGCAATTTTACTCAAAATATAACTTCTAACTAACCCTTATAAAGGCACCTGGCTTTAACAGTCCCCAAATAAGGACATGGAAGGGGTTGTGCAGGATCCAAACTCAGAAATAGAAGGGTCACAATAGTAACCTACAAGAAACACAGTTAAAAAAAGGGACGAAGTAGCACCAAGAAGGAATACAAGAGACCCACCCACCTCCTACATTAACCATAAGGGGACAGGGAACCAATCCCATCATTAGAATGGGAACACAAAGCCTCTATTTTATGTCAAAATGCCTCTGATCATCAAACTTAAATTAGCAACACTGAACATGAAAGGGATAAAAATCATACAAATTAGATATCATACATCTTCAAAAAACTAATGTGAATAATTAGAACATAGCGGACTTCCTACAAAAACAATAGATTTATAGTTCCATAAGGTCCAATAAAACGCAATTCTTGCTAGTAATAAGGACATAGAATTCTACAACACAAAAACAACACATGGAGGAAGAATAATAGAAACAGAATTTAGCTTTAAAGGCCAGGAATATCATATTACCAACATTTATACACCTCTGAATGTACTAGAAAGAGCTGATTTCTTCAAATCATAAATCTCAGAGATAAAACAAGGAGCAATAAATATTATAGCAAAAGACCCGATAGACGCTATAAACAATTGAGTTGGCCAATCAGCACCTCACATGACCCTTTTAGAAAACTGCTGACAGATCTGACATGTGATTTCATCAACACTGCAAATTACTCTGATGAAAAGCCCTTTTTAACATATTTTCAGAACGCATAAGGAGGTCGCTCAATGGCTATCTGTATTGACTATGTCTTTGTTGAGGCAGGGTATGGGCACTTGGTTAAAGAAGTCACCTTGCCCTCCCTGTTGTAATCTAGATGAAAGGCTGAGTATCGTGGAAGTAGTTTTGATTTGTTTTTAATCCGATTGGAAATTAGATTGTTAATTTTGTCAAGTTGTTTTCTTTTCTTTTAGGTGGGGCAAATATGCTAGAAACCAGAGTTTAGAAATGAGAAGGGCCTTTGTGAGTAAAATTTTCCAGAGATTTTTTCAATTTTTTGCTTGATGCTTTGAGTTAAGTTTTTCCACAATTGTTTTTTAGAGGTGCCCCTAGAGTCAATCTTATAACCCAGAATTCTGAGCAAGGCAACATCCTCAGCTACTTTAAAAAGATTTTGATCCAGTAAATTTGTTGCTTTGGCCATGTTGGTAAGTGGTACTAAAATTAATTTCTTTTGATTAATTTTCGCATTAGAAGCTAATTCATATTTTTGAAGGATTATCACAAGCTTTTTCCAGTCCAATTCCTACTGTCGAGTTATCAGCATATGCTGTGACTTTAAGGGTAGGGTGTACAAATTTCCAATTTCATATAAAATCGATTGTAGATCAACTTTGTGTAACTAATTTATATAATGTCATATGATTTACATGTAAATATTATATGATCTGACCAATCAATTATTTGTGCAACCTACAAAAATCATATAGCGTCCTACAAAAATTTAATGATAAAGTTGATTTTTTTTAAAGCAATGTATACCACGTAGATCATATAAAAAATAATCTATGTTCACCCTACCCTTAATGTATTGTCTTGCTGCCTTTATTCTATTTAGTTCTTCTTGAATTTTAAGGATATGTAAATTCAATGCTAAAATATAAAGAAGAGATAAAAGTGGGTCCCCTTGTCGAACTCCTTTTTCTACTCTAATTGGCTCTGAAATAAGGTTGGAATCTGCAATATGTGCCATCTAAAGCTTAAAAAGATTTTTAATAAACCCATTCTTCAAGTACCAGCAGGATAAAGTCATGACTTATTTGGTCAAAGGCTTTTGGCTAATCAAGCAGCAACAACCAATGGATAGCTGATTGATCTACTTGATTCCTCATTGTAGTAATAATGTCTAATATAGCATTTGTGATTGATCTTTTTTTTATAAATATCGTATTAACCCTATCTTCATAAAAATCTTAACTGTCATAGTTTGTAAGAGATATTGGTTGCCAGTTGTCTATATTTTCAAGATTATTTGACTTTTTTGGAATCAAGATAATGATGCTTTTGGTTCACAACCTAGGTACTAAGCTACTTCCCAACTGATAATTAAAGAGACCTGTAAGTATAGGGACTATTTCCTCTTTAATTCCTTTGTAGAATTCATATATGAGACCATCTGATCCAGGAAATTTATTATTTGGAAGTTGGTTTATGATATTACCAACTTCCTCTTCAGAGATAGAACCTACTAGCCTTTGGTTCTGGAGTGGTAAAAGCTGTAGTAAACCTTGAATGAAGAATTCTAATACCGTTGAGTCATTATTTTCTGCCCTGTATAGATATTTTTCATGTATTGCAGTTTAGAGGCATTCAGAGATAACATTATACAAGAGGGAGGAGAGGGTCTGACAAAATATAACGTTTTTCCTCTTAAGTAGGGGGGATCAAAAAAATATAATGCAATTTTTTTAGAAAAAATTATCTAAAAATTGATCCAGTGGTCCAAATTTAATGATTTTGGTATATTCAATTCGTTTTAGTGAAAGGAGTCGAATGGTACCAATTTCATTTCATTTGGATCACTGGATCAAAAGTTATTGGCCAAATACTATTGGTTATTATGTTTTTTTATAAAATGACTATAAAATAAACAGTTTTTTGTGAATAACTATTGACCCAATGATCCAAATGAAATAACTTTGATATTATTGGATTCGTCTCACTGAGACGAATTGAATGGTACCTAAATCATCCAAATTGGATTACTGTGTCACAATATATTCAAGTATTTGTAAAATTTTATATATAAACATACAGATTTTAAAAATTTTTTTATATAGTAGAGGGGGGTCAAGTGCTACTATGAACTATGAGGGGGTATATAACGTTATTTATAGATGCCCCTTATTAGCAGGGCTATTTGCCTGATTATGTCCTGGTATCTGAATTTTATCATTTGCAGAGGTACTATTTCTAGTTTTGTATAGCAAGAAGAAAAATTGGTAGATTTTTTTCCTTTTTCAACCCATTTTGCATTAGATCTAGCTTGCCATTTATCTGAAAGAGCTTGAAGCTCTTGCAGCTAAGCATTAACATGCTCACTCATTTTCAATGAATAATCAGATATTTCTCTTCTGGAAGCTTCGTTATTTATTTTAGTTAGCTTTTTTTGCAACCTTTGAATTCTTTTTCTGGTAAGGGTTGTGGTCTAAAAGCTCTATTTATAAATTGAATCCTGCATTTGTGAAGGTTCCACCTTGAAAAGTTTGTGATGCTCTGGACTTCCTCGATTACCTCTGCTCTAAGAAGTTGGTTTTGCTAGCTTTTTTTGTCAAATATCCATTGTTTGGCCTTGGGAGTTTCCGGAGCTAAGTACAATTCACATTCAATTCCACTAGCAAATGGTCTAACATCACCAAAATTTGCACGGGGATTACTATCGATTTTTATTATTATTGGATAGTAACCGATTTAAATCCCCCTAACGAGGACTATCGATTAAGATAGTAATCGATAATAATCGATAGATATCAGATTAAAAATCAGGAATAACAATACTATTATACTGTATACTTATTTTTAAACGTTTTACAGATTTTCGCATGTTTTCGCATATTTTCACAAGGTTTCGCAATTTAATATAAAATTTTATATTTTTTATTTATTATTATTATACATTATATTTAATTAAAAAGAATAAATGCATATCTCGCACCCTGCGATGTGCTTATATATCGCACCATAATTTGATTGGCTAAATTTGTAGATCGTTATTTTTAAAAAAATAAACAAATTATTGTGAAAATTTTTAGGTTAAGGTTAGTATAGAAGGTTTACTAGAAAATTTTTAAATTTCTTTGCGCCTATATGCAAAATTTTGTGCTGAACAAGTTTACTTAGTCGAAGTAAAAAGGTTATCTTAATAAAATTTTAAGGATATTCGCAATTTTTCATTTTTTAACTTGTTTTTTGATGATTTCTCTAAATTTTATTAAGACAATCTTTCCAGTTCGACTAAGTAAACTTGTTCAGCACTAAATTTTGCATATAGGCGCAAAAAATTTTAAGACTTTTCTTAAAATTTCATAGACTAATTCTTAATCTAAAGAATTTTATCAAAAATTGTTTTTTTTAAAAAAAATAATGATCTGCAAATTTAGCCAATCAAATTAGGGTGCGATATACAAGCACATCACATGGGTGCGAAGCATATTAAACTTCAATTAAAAATATATTTTAATCAATATTATATATTTTATTATATATTATTATACATTTTTTACGAAAAAATGAAAAAAATAACAAAAAAAAATAAAAACAAAAAAACTAAACTCAAAAAAATAATGAAAAAACAAACCGAAAAAATAGTAATATTTTGAACCCTTTCGCACTTCATCACATAATGCTAGCTTTATATACTTATTTTTCTCACCCTGCAGTTAGCTATTATTTCTTTTCTTCTTTGTTTTAACTATAATATTCGCTTATATTTGCTAATATTCGTTCATATTCGCTACTTCCTAAAATAAAAAAAATGGCAAAAAAATAAAACCAAAAAAACGAAAATGAAAAAATAGTAATATTTTAAACTACTTTCACACTTCGTCATATAATACTAGCTCTATACACTTATTTTTCTTACCCTGTAGTTAGCTATTATTTCTTTTCTTCTGTTTAACTATCATATTCGTTTATATTCGCTCATATTCGCAACTTCCTAAAAAGTGCTATAAAAAAAAACAAACAAAAAGCAAAAAACGAAACTGAAAATAATAACAAAAAAAACACAACTAAAAAAAAATAAACTATTATATTTGCTTATATTCACTCATATTCGATTATATTCATTATATTTGTGACTTCAGAAATCGACAAAGGTTTTCACAAAGTGCCGGAATAAAATAAATTAATAAAAATAAAACAAAAAAACAAAAACAATAAACATGAAATGAAAAAATAAATAAAACGAAACCTTGCAAAAACTTGCAAAAACTTGCGTTCTTGAAATGAAGAAATTGCTTGCTAGAGAAATTAGTTGTGTGTTCTTGCAAAGTATTAAAAGGCTGGGTTGGCCTGCGCAAAGTGCTGAAAAGTCGTTGAATTTCTTGCAAAGTGCTAGTGATAAAGTAGGACCCTGAACAATACATATAGAGGTTACATTAGCTTTAATATAAACTTTTTAAAATTTTTATCCACTTTTTATTAGAGCTAATTAACCATATTTTACATATAAGCTTTAATATTTAATAAATTTTAACTATAACAATACTTTTTTTTAAAAAATTTTTTTCAAAAAAAATTTTTCTCAAAAAAAAAGTTCTCAAAAAAAAATTTAAAAAAAAAATTTTTCTTAAAAAAAAATTTTTTTCAAAAAAAGGTTTTTTTAAAAAATTTTTTCTTTATCCAAATTTTAAATACAACCTATTTAAAACTTATTAATTTTATCCA
>QKWP01000960.1:166271-181784 GCA_003550325.1 Gigaspora rosea
TTTTTTTTTTTTTTTTTATGTATCCAAATTAAAGTATAATGCTAATTATCGATTAATAACACAATGATCGATATATAGCGATTTTGATTAGTTCGATGATAATCAATAATTGATTTATATCGATTACTTGCCTATTTTTCATTATTAATTGATTTTTGATATATATCGATTTATAACAAGTTAATCAATATATAACGTTTAATTTTAATCGATATAAATCGATTATGCGTTATAAATCGATATATATCTGCTTAAAATATTTCGTGATAAAATTGCCAAACTGGATAGCAACTCTCTTAATGTAATGTCCATGATTTGCATTAATAAAGATGTAATCCAACCTTGTAGCCATCATGTGGCCACCTCTTGTGTTTTGGTGATATGTTATGAAAGGCTTTACTGGTATACTGTAGCTAAATCTAAAAGCAGCTTCCTTGTAGGATCATTTGATTGACTTATTCTATTCCCATGAGGGTCAAGATTTGTATTAAAATTACTAGCGAGGATAGTAATACCTCCCTTGTCTAATTTTGGAGACCAATTATTAAAGAATCTTGTTCTCTCTTCTATATTTTGAGGTGCATATATGTTGATTTAATTGAAATTTAAAGTACTTGTAGGTAATATTTGCTTTTGTTACTAATCACTGCATGTTTCCTTTGGGTTGGTTAAAATAATATTTCTGTTCCTTGCTAAGATTGCAGTTTTGGAAGACTAGTACGAACTATATCTCTATCACTGCTACAAAAAGTTTCTTGTATTAATATTCTCTAAGTTAGTTTCTTGAAGCATAGTTAAGTCTAAATAATACAATTTTAATAATATAAGTATTTGATGTGCCTTATCCAAATTGTTCAGCCCTTTGATATTCAAAGTAGAAGTTAGATCCTGTTGACTTTAGGTCTAGATAACACTCCAGACTAAAGCTGCTGGTGAAACTAAACTGTAATGGTGCACCGATTTTCACCAATCAACAATCAGCATTAGTAAAACTGGTGAAACTAGTGAAATTGGTGAAATTGGTGATACTAGTGAAACTGGTGAAACTGGTGATATTGGTGAAACTGCAAACTACATATGAAAATTACTTATAGGTGGAATGTGGCATGCACACATATAACTTTTTTTGTACTAAGTTAATGACTTGTATCGATTAATAAAAGTTGTAAAGCTTGTTGAGACACATCAAATAGTGGTTAGATCATCCAAATCGGCCTAATGGATAGTGAGATATCATTGAAAAACTATTGGTTGACTATATAAAATCTCAATACAAACTAACAATGTTTACATAGAGATTTTATGTAGTCAGCCAATTGTTTTTTAACGATATCTCACTATCTACTGGGCCAATTTGGATGATCTAACCACTGTTAGATTCGTCTCAACGAGCTTTATAACTTTCAATTAATTGGCACATATTGTTATGCACATTAATATTTATCTGTTTTATGTACGTATATACAAAAACCCACAAACCTTAATTATAAGATAAAGATTGATACATATATTGAATATATGCTAAGGGAAGGAATAGAAATCAGGTGATTTCTGTTTACTAAGAGGCAATACCCCCCACCCCCACCTAATTGAAATATTACCAATTAAATCCAATTATAACAATATAGACCTGATCGATCCATAAACCCCACCCCCTAAAAAATCAGCTAATTTCTGTTCCTTCCCTAAACTCAGTAGCGGTTTTATGCAGTTCATAAAATAGTTAAGATTATAAATTTTGGATCTTTATTTTATTGGAGATTATGATGTACATACGTACATACATATCATTTTACTTATTTGTGCGGGTAACCCAAAATCTGATTTTGTAAATAAACTAAGTACAGTCGCACCCCCCTAAGTGCATGCCCTCGGGACCATAGTGAAAAAAAGCCAAAATGTGCACTTAGAGGGGGTTTGCACTTAGAGGGGTTAAAATTTATAATTGTTATATTGTTTGGGACCAAGAGGGGCCGTGCACTTAAAGAGGTTTTTCATATACCGTGCACTTAGGGGGTGTGCACTTAGGGGGGTGCGACTGTACATGAGATAAAAATTTGGGATTAGGGCCTTGTCATTAATCACCTAATTATTTTTTATCCGAGGCCTACTCCTTTCCTTTTCCTTAATATATATATAGTCAGGTTCTTATATATAATTTTAACTTTTTTTACCTCCTCCTTCTAAAAAATCATCTGATTTTTGTCACTCCCCTTAGGTCTTAATATTAAAGGCTATAGGGTTAGAATGCTACATAAAAGTTTATTCCTGTTATTTTTAATTAGTGCACCAAGATCGATTTAAATAATAGTTTTTGTATATTTTCGCTTACGCGTGTTCAAATTCTTCGTCGCACTGATCCAGAATAGTCAAATTTGCACTCTCCGATTGGCTATTTCTTCTCCATTAAGTGTAACTCGTGTAATATGTATATTATGTAACTTAATCACATGATCATAGTGATTATCACCATGGGTTATGGTTAGTGAAGTGCAGTTAATCACGTAATTAGGGTTTACATAGGTCCTGACCCCCCCTAGTGATAGAACTATTGACCAATCAAATTTAAAAAAACAAACCGTCTTTGACCTGAAAATAAGCTACCACACAATTAACAAAAGTTGCTACATAGTAAAGTCTAAATTTTACTAAGCAAATCGAAAAAATCGATTAAGTAAACTTATTTAGCAGATCAAAACACACTTTTCACAAAATTTTCATAAGTATCGGAGAATTTTTTATTAATTGACTTTTGATTTTTACATTCGACGAAAAAATTAAAATTTTTTAAAAAAATATATTCGACGAACGTAAAAGTTAAAAGTTAAATAATAAAAACTTCTCCAATACTTATGAAAACTTTGTAGTAAGTGTATTTTGATCTGCTGAATAAGGTTACTTAATCGATATTTTTCGATTTGCTTAGTAAAATATAGACTTTACTATGTAGCAACGTTTGTCAATTGTGGGGCGAATATATTTTTTTAAAAAATTTTAATTTTTCCATCGAACGTAAAAACCAAAAGTCAATTAATAAAAAATTCTCCAATCCTTATGAAAATTTTATGATAAGTGTATTTTGATCTGCTGAATAAGGTTACTTAATCGATTTTTTTCGATTTGCTTAGTAAAATTCTAAAAAATTACGTGATTTTCTGCACTTCCCTTAGTAAAATTCTTTTTTATTTCGGTATTTTAATGCTTTATTTATTCCATATGGGTGAATGATACTCATTAGGGGCATGCCATTTATTACGTAATTTTTACTATGGATACATGGTCAGAGGTAGTGATCATGTCTATATTTTATATTAATCAATCAGAATTAGATAAAATGATTATACCATACATAGGTAGAGGTGGCTACTAAGTAAAAAATATTATGTAATAAATGGCATGCCCCTTACTTGTGATATCTAATATCATATTCCAAATTTGGATAAAGATTCACACAATTTGTTATGCAGATCACTAGAGTAAAATAAATTTGAGTGATCGATATCCATATGATAGGCCTATTTTTAGTAAATTGCAATGGTAGGGTAGGCGCCATTTTCAGGGGTTTCTTAAAGGAAACTGAACAATTAACAAGGATATTAACACAATAATGTAATAAATTGAAAATTTTCTTTTTATTAAGTGTATCAATCACTTTGCCAATTAGGCATTGCATTTTCAATACTAGACAGTAGATATGATTTGATTGGACTGATGCTGGACTGGACTATATAAAATATATAAAAAACCCCAAAGTTCTATATTAACTGAAATATCGCAATAATTACAAAAATGTAACCCATTATCAGCATAAAATATACCTTCATATTCTTTACAAAGTGTATTTGTTACTGCTATTTTATCTTCTTATCCAAGAATACAGTGTTACTTTGAAGATTCAAAGAACCAAGATAGCATGGTGTTCTTAAAGTGCCCATTCCTAGGAAAATACTCTCTATAGATAAATGCTAATAAACAAAAAAAAAAGCAAATTATATAAAAAACATCGAATTAATATACCTATTCATGAAACAGTTTTCCTGATTTTCATTACTTTCATTTTGTTAAGCGAAATTGAGCTATTTTAACTAAATAGTAGAAAAAAAGTTAGCAAAACTAAACATATTGAAGTTATGTTAAAGGAACTTTCTAGTATACTAGTATATCTATTTTGGGACGATCTTTCGACGATGTTTTGCTCCAAATTTTGAAGAAAGAATATAGCTTGTTAAATAAAGAACGTTTAAATCAGCCAATTACTGATTATCTATTCCCACGTTACTATGTTGGTAATACAAATTTTAAATTGGCATATACCGGAAATAACAAATTAATTTTGTTGGTAAGATTTGATATACAAAATTCAGAAAATCTTAATATGTGATTCGAAAATATCACCAAATGAGCAAAATTAGCCCATATGCTTTTATTCTTTTTATCAGGTTATAGTAACAAGGGGTAAGTAAAACTACAGGTGTCAACTTATTATAACATATAGTCAACAAAAAATGATGTATAATTATTTGTATAACAATTATATAAATATATATTAAAAATAGGGTACTGCTATTTATACTATGGTTTTTGCTATTTGTACAATGGATTTTGTGTAATATTAGATCATCAATCAACCTTTTCTATTTGCACCATAGTAATATATGTTGCACCAATAAAAACTCTGTAAACAAAATTTTTCGCAATTTTAGTGTAACTTTGAACTTTTTAATATTGCACCAATAAAAACTCACCTTTTTTTGTAGATTAACAGTTAGGGGAGAGCCATTTATCACCTGATTTTTTAGGTAGGTGGAACTACCCCAGGATCGCCAACAAATTTTTTTCGATCACATGATATCGTTATCGTTAGCCAATCGCATTCAATCATGTGATGCATACTGAAAATCCTAAATTCAAAAGTTTTTTAAAAACTTCTAACAATGATTTCTCAATAACTACTTGATAAAATCAGTAAAGATATTTTTATTTTAATCTATTATCTTATAGAATTAAAACAAAAAAAGCTTTATTGAATTTGGTTGAGAAATCATCGTTAAAAGTTTAAAGAAAATTTCTTTTTTTGATTTAAATAAAAATTTCTCAACAACCAACTATCCGAATCTGATGAAAATTTTTTTATTTAGTTCTGTGGGTTATAGCATTAAATTAAAAAAATTTCATCGAATTTGAATAGCTGGTTGTTGAGAAATATTCATTAAAAAGTAAAAAAAATTTGGCCACAGCCTTTTTTTTAAAGACATCTAATCTTTGAACAAGGATTAATCAGCAATTACCTGGTCGAATTCGACTAAATTTTTTATTTAATTCTATAAACTCCAAGAATTAAATTTGACCAAGTAAGTGTCAAGTAATCTTCGTTCAAAGATTAGATGTCTTTAAAAAGAGGCTGCGGCCAAATTTTTTTCCTTTAATGAATATTTCACGACAACCAGCCATTCAGATTCGATAAAATTTTTTTTTATTTTAATCTATGAACTCACAGAACTAAAAAACAATTTTCATCAAATTCGGATAGTTGGTTGTCGAGAAATCTATGAAAGTAAAAAATTTTACACTTTTTTTAACCAAAATTTTTCAGTGATTATTTCTCGATAACTACTAGATAAAAACTTTCGAATTTATTAATAGGATTAATTAAGAATAGACACTAATAAGTAATGCCATGGCTTTGCACATATTTAGAGAAAATTTTTTATTAGAAATATATATTGTACAATATATAAAATCTGGAATATGCTAAATAAAGTTAGTGATGGTAATTATAACTGATACTTAATTGGTAAACCACGATCACTAATGTGGCTTTAAAGTACTATTAATTTTTTTTTTTTTTTTTTTTTTTGTGTAAAGTTCCCGCTTTGGGTGAGAGTTTATTTAATCAAGCCTGTGGATCAAGGGCGCCTCTTTGGGCGCACCCACAATTGAGTTACATTGAATGAGAGTACAACTAGCCACACGTACAACTTTTGGTTGTCTAATTTAAGTAGTCCGCCCGAAGGTTCTACACTAGTTGCCATACCTACAACCCAACTAGGGGATTGCCTATTTAAACCCTCTGGTCCAACGCTTCGTACTATTAATATTTTAATTAAATACTGAAATAAATGCTATATAGTTTAATTAAATGCCACATTAATAACACCATATTAAATTGTTTATACCAAAATAGATACTACGTCAATTTATTTTATAATTTAATAAATAATACATAAATTATTTACATCTAGATAAAAATGCCATGCCAAATTATTCATTATTAAATAAACGAAGTTATCAATGATCATGGCCTTCTTATTGTAATAAGACAAAGTGAAACCTGCATCGGAGGAGCTTATGTTATTAATACACATCACTATCTAAATGACAACTAACCCTAATTAAAATAGAACTGCATCAAGGAAGTAATCTAAAAACGCGAGTTTCACCCTTTCATATCCACACTAATCTAAAAATCAATGCAGGTTTCACTCTGTCCCATTGTAATTGTTGTGGCTATATAATTATCGTTATTAAAATAAAATATAGTAATCGTTTGCCTACAATAATTATGAAAATGTTAATAAATATGAAATAATGACAATAAAGTATAAAAATCCAAATCGAATTAAAATTTTGTTTTAAAGAGATATAATTCCAAATAATTCTTATATATCCGTAAAACTCAAAATATAAAAACATCACTAAAAAAATAAAATCTAAAATTTAATTTACATAATAAGACCTTTACCGTAATGGCACCTTCTTGCACCAAATGTTATTGCGAAAAGTCTGATAGTGAATTTACAAAACTTTCAATAACAGGCAAGATGAAACAATTTCGCACATGCAATGAATGCAATGAAAGAGAGGTTAACCGCAGAAACGCCAAAAAGAGACAGTTAGAATCTGAAGAAAATACTGACCAAGAAAATGCCACCCAAGATAACACCGCCCAAGAAGATGCTGCCCAAGAAGATGCTGCCCAAGAAGATGCTGCCCAAGAAGATGCTGCCCAAGAAAATGCTATCCAAAAAGATGAAAATAGCCTAGAATTAATTGAGCTGACAGATCTCTGTAGCTATCTCATTGAGCTTCTAAATACACACTCAATGCAGCTCAATGATGATTCAGAAAATGTGTCACCACTTCTTGTTCAGTGTGCTATAGATATATCAACATATGATAAATCAACTAAAGAAGTTGTCAAAGAATTAATTGAGTTAATTGAAATACCAGTATGTGGTCACAGATTTTCCTGTATATGTATGATGATAACTTTGGAATAAATTTGATAGGTGAAGGTGTGGAATTTAGAAAATTTTGAGGCATGTCTTTAACTAAAAGAATTAGCCACCAGAACGAAAATATGAACATGCCTAAAAATTTTCTATGCCTTAACCTTATTAATTCGTTCTGCTCACAGTTAACCATTTTGGCTGCCAAACCAAAAAAGCATGAGGATTCCACAAAACATTATGATACACCAACAATGGAGCGATTTAACTGCCATGGTACCATTAAAATCACTATAAGTCAATCAAATAATACGGCTAAATTAGTATTAAAGCATAAGCTAATACATGCACAACCAAAAAATGTTATCGTATCTCAGGATATCAAAGAATTCATTAAAGAGAACATCAACTTGCTGCCACGAGAAATATATGCACAACTTGTTGAAAATGGATTGAATCCATTAATTTGGCAAAAACAAATCCATTTTTGGTGGTCAGAACTAGGGCAGAATAGATATAGGCGCCAGGATGATGCATTTGAGTCTGCGATACAATGGCTCAGAGAAGGCCAGTATAAAATAATCTTAGAGCAATTACAACCTTGAGCTTTAGCTGTAATAACAGAACTACATGACTATTTATTAAAACTAAATATCAATATTCATGAATGTGGAATTGACGCAACTTGTAAGTAAACATTTACATACCTTACCAAAGTTTATATTGATGAAATTAGGCGATTAGATGTAGCTTAAGTTAGAATAAATTTAAACCTTTTAATATTAATTTTCAGACAATACGAACAACTTCGGAATGGAGCTTTATTGTTTTCAAGCTGAAGTAAATAGTACAGGATTTCCATTAGCTTATCTATTTCTAGAAAATAATGGAACATGTGGTTCAGAAACCCGTACCTTTGTTATTCAGGCCTTTATTACAAAGTTGCGGAATGAAGGAATTCGCCCAGAATTTCTGCTTATAGATAAAGATTTTGCTCAAATCAGCGCTGCACGCTTTACCTGGAATGGAATTAAAATCCAATTATGCAAGTGGCATATTAAAAGAGCAGTTATAGATCTGCACGCACTCTCTCCAGTTCAGGTGAGGTGGAGGAGAGACACACACAGAATAACAATAATCCGTTATAGGAGACTAGACAAAACTCACAAAGAAGAAGGGGTAGTAAGGGCTAACGCCCTTACAAAAAGGACACATACACAGGAAGACAAACACGAAAAAATATTTGAAAAAAACATGGCAGAACAACAAAATAAAAAACAAAAAAAAATGAACAACACAGGGAACAACAAGGAAAACGCGTTTTACAACAGCTACGACGCTTTAACTAATAGTATGGTCACAGAACATAACACTGATATTAACTCTCTTACTTGGAGAGACAAAGTAGAACTGGAGCTCAATGCTCTAAAAGACACTACGAACATATGGAACAACACTTCCGAGGAATTCCTCAATAGGGAACAAGAAGAAACACAGCTACCTCCAATAGAGGGAGACAACTGGAAATCCACGATAAACAAGGAGAAGCAAGAGGAACAGAAGTTAGAACAAGAATTAATGCAAGACCCGGTCGAAGAAACAGACCAAAATACCCTTTCACTACAGGATGAAGTAACAGACAACAACTCGCACAGAAATTGGGCAGCTCTTTTCCCCAAGCTTAAACGAGGAAGGGCCACCTTCTCGACGTTCTCTCCCAGAAACGCCATCAAATTTAAAAATAACAATGCCCTAATCATAGATATCCACAACATTCAAAGTTCCTTTAATGAAATTATGGCCTCTTTATTCGAATCAACCAAATATGATATTTCTGCCGCAAAAGCTCACTTCACAAAAGGAACCAGAACGCACCTAGAAGTTACGTTTATAGACAAAGACAAACAAAGGTATTATGCCGCGAAGGGACTAGAAATTTTACGGAAGACATACTATGGCTATATCCCAGTCGATACGAGAAAGATGTTCCTCCAGGTTAGGTGTAAAAACGTACCCCTTGGAAATAAAAACGACATCACAGAAGCGCTCCGGGAAAGCTTTGAAAGCTTCAGAAATATAGTATCAATTAAACTCATGATAATAGAAGGCACACCATATGTATCCGACCAATGGATCGTCACCTTTGAAACGACCGAGGACCCAGACCTTGAAAATAAACTCCCACGGTTCACACACGTGTGGGATAACAAAGTCTATACAGAGTGGAGATCAGCGGTCAAAGTTTGCTATTTTTGTGAAAAAGAAGGTCACATTAAACGAGAATGTGAACAATACAAAGAATCGGTAGAATTAAGGAACGCCCACAGGGAATATAAATGAAAGAAAGCGGGCCTCTTTGCTAAAAAAGGCAATGAGAAACATGAAGCACCTGAACAGGTGCCCCATCATGCACCCACCCCAGACACTGTAATGGATAACATGGAAATTAGCACGAGCATTGTGGACGCACAAATACATCAATCAGGGGAGGGCCCTGTTGAAAAGGAAAACCAGACAAATACAGACTCCGGCCTGGTCACGAACGATACAGGAATGGAGATAACAGAACCAACAACAAGGGCTCCAGTAACCCAGAAAGAGCACATGGCAGAGGCCCCAGACAAGGGAGAAAATGTGGTAACACAACAAGACAGCCCAGAGACCCCAAGCTTACCGGAATATATGCGAGGCAATGTTAACTTGCGCGACGAACTGGACAAGCTTCCCCCTACAAGCAACACAAATGCTCACAGCAAGGAGTGGCTGGACCCTAAGCTCTCCGAAACTACTATGGAATCCACTAATTCAAACGATCCTGAACAGCTGTTAACAGATGAATTCATCACTGTGGTAAATAAGCGATCAGCAGCATCAAGGAAAAGTAAACTAATTGACAACACAATGTCACGGGATTTAGAAAATAGAAAATCCCCCTATAGCAAAAAGAGGAGAAGCGGTAACCCTTCCTGTCGTTAGTCAAGGGACCCTACCTTTTACGGATCATGACACAAAACTTTAAACTTAAGATAGCAACCCTGAACGTAAAAGGATTAAATAATAAGGATAAACAACGTATAACTCTCACGCTGCTAAAATCATATCAAATGGATATAATATTCCTACAAGAAACAAATACTACAGATAAAAACACTAGAGACTTTCTCAAAGCCCAATGGATCTATGACTCCATATGGACAAGTAAAACTGCCATATTAGCGAGTAACAAAGAGATAGAATTCAAATCAACTAAGATAGAATTGGACAACAGAGTCATAAATACAGAATTTATATTTAAAGGCCACCTCTTCACTGCTACCAACGTATACGCTCCACCGCAACAACCAGACAGAGTAAAGTTCCTCAATGACTGGAACCCTATACAAAAACCGGACAATATTAACATTATTGCAGGAGATTTTAATCTCAACCTAAACCCAACAATGAATAGAGTCAGCCAAGCAACTCCACAAAGAGACCCCTCTAAAGATATACTGGAAGGGAAAGTCCTAGAATTTTTCAATGCTGCTGAATGCTCAGAAACAAGACCATTCCTAACATACTTCCAGAACACCAGGGATGATAGGACAATGGGTACTTGCATAAATTACATCTTTGTAGATATGGTTCACTGTTACTTAGTATCAGAGGTGACAATGAAATTCGGAAACTCAGATCATCTGTTGGTAGCATGCACACTCAATTCAAAAACTAAAACCTTTGGCACCCCCATTTGGAAAGTTGACAAAGGAAGTTTCAATAACGATCTTCTGACCAAAGAATTGCAAGCGGAGCTAGGATCAGAGGATGCTCCAAAAAACTGGGACGGGTGCAAATTGAGAGTGCAATCGATAATAAGAGCATTTAGGAAACCTAAATGACATGAATGCAATATAACAAAATTAAATAATAAAATCTCAAAGTTAAAGATAGAAAAGGCAAGGCGAGGACTAAGCCCAAAGAAAGACCAAGAACTTGTTGAGATAATGAACACATTACACGATGAAACTGCAGCGCTAGCAGAAAAATGGCACCTATGCTCAAAAAAAAAATAGATCGAAAAAGGAGAAAAATCAACTAAATTCTTCTTTTCATGATATAAGGCCAGAAAAGAAAGTAGTTGTGAGGAACTGATCAAAATTCCTGAGGAATATAAAGACAAATACGAGAATACGTTAGACTATATAAAGGAGGAATACCAAAAAATTTATAAAAAAGAGGGATGTGTTCCTCAGATGGCAGAGATCCTGATGAGAGAGCTACCCCAAGTCAACGCAGAAATGAACCGGAACCTTACAAAAAGCATAACAAAGGAAGAAATAGAACGGATAATCAAATCTCTCCCAAATGGCAAATCCCCAGGCACTGATGGCCTTACGTACGAATTCTATAAGGAGTTTGCAGAAATAGTAATCCCTATTCTTGGAAAAGTATTTAATCAAGTTCTCACAACAGGCAACATGCCGATCTCCTGGCATAAAAATATGATAATGCTCATACCAAAGAAATCAGAGAACAGAGAATGCTTGGAGAACTGGCGGCCGATTTCTTTGGTGAATTCAGACACTAAGATCTTTATGAAAATAATGGCGGACAGATTAAACGAGATATGTAAAATAATTATCCCACCTCATCAATCAGGCTTTATAAAGGAGAGGGTAATTACGGACGCAGCATTAGACATAATTACCACGATGCGGAATCAGCCAGACCCATCTAAACAAAACTGGATGTTATTAGTGGATCAAAGAAAGGCCTTTGATCGTATTAACCATGAGTTCTTAAAAATGACAATGACTAGAATGAACTTTGACCTGAGTTTTATAGAGGTGGTTGACAATTTGTTCCAAAATCAGGAAGCACATATTATAGGAAGAGAGGGGTTATCGTCACCCTTCATGGTAGAAAGGGGAGTAAGACAGGGCGACCCCCTTTCACCGCTACTATATGTCCTCGCATTCGAACCTCTCTTATGTACCTTAGAAAATAGACTCAAAGGTATTCAAATAGAACAATCATTCTTCAGACTATCCGCATATGCAGATGACTTATCAGTGGGTGTGGGATCCACTGAGGATTGGGAAGCGACCCTCAAGACTTTCAAACAATATGAAGAGGCCTCGAATGCCAGTATTAATAAGAATAAAACGAAATTGATCCCGTTGACAATTATAGCAGATGGGACAAAGTTAAAGGACCAAGAGCAATTTACGAAGATTGGGGAAGGTAACACAGTACGCATACTGGGATACGAAGTCCAGGCAAATGGCCTTCCTAAAAGGGATATGTGGACGAAAATAATTAAGCAGATGGAAAAGAATCTAGAACGTCTGTCAGGAAGAAATCTAACATTCGTTGGCAAAATACTTATGGCAAATGCCCTCGTTCTCTCCAAAATCTGGTATGGGGCATATCTGGCTCCTCCTACTGGAAAACAAATAGCAACAATCAATGAGCTCCTGGCCAGGTGGATTAAAGGAAAAAGTAAAATGCTCCCACGATGGACTACATTCCAAAAGGGGCCCGAAAACCATGGCCTGAAAGCCCCGATAATTGGAAACATGCTAAAAGCAAGATTATGCATGGTCTGGAAAAGCCTGATAACGGGCAATTCTTTCTGGGCCACAGTGGAAAGGAAAAGGATCTCAGACTGTTTACGCGAAAGACGGGGAATTAATATAACCCAAGCTCTAAATAACAAGATCAGCACTAAAGCGTGGCCAAGAGAATGGAAGCCGTATCTATCCGCCTGGACGAAGATAGGAGGGAAGATAAAGTAACAATCGGAATGGCCTTGGAAATTAGAAGAAATTGAAGTGCAAGGAAAGGAGGGCACCAAGTTATCGGTCAAAGTAATCGTTAATATTTTAAGGGATAAAACATTTAAAACAGAAGCAGAAACGGAAGACGAAAATAAAAGGAAATACAACTGGCTAAACATAAATAAGATCGAGAACAAAAAGAAAATGACATATTGGTGGCTCTTCCATAGAGCCCTACCCCTGGGATACAGGCTAAAACATGTTGGACCAGGAATCTCAGGTGACTGCCTCTGGTGCCCCGGGGAACAGCAAACAAGAGAGCACTTCATCACGGGGTGTGAAATAAGTAAGGAAATATGGGGAAAAGGGCGCAGCCACCTCAGTAGTGAAGAAGAGAGGACCCCACCTACCACCCTCGAGGAAATATACCAAGAACCACCCACAGAGAACCCAAACAGATGGTATGCCAAGATGTGGCTAAGTATGAATGTTGTATATGAACTCTGGTGCAATTATACAGCTGGCAGATGGGGGAAGGATCTGTCAGATAAAAATATAATGGTAAGGAAAGCGGAAATTCGAATAAAAGCGGACATTAGAATACTTAAAGCTAGCTTAAAAAAGTGTTCAAAAAAAGTAATCAATAGATTTAGATACATAATATAATCATGTATGAATAGTAAATATTAATAAAAGAGGCCAAACGCCACCACTGGGAATTCCCAGGAGGAAAACAAAAAAAAAAAAAGAGCAGTTATATCACGATTAGCAAGCAATAAAGAACCTAGAAATTTCTCATTTAATTCGTTATCTGAACTTGGCACTCAATTTCCATTTGATGGTGTTGAACAATCAGCTAAATTTTGCCCAAAGAACATCGAGAAGCAATTTGGAAAATGATGGAAAAGCATTTTCATCAACATCCATTAATCCCAACATGTGATGGCCGATTTATAACTGGAAAATTAATACAAGAGGCTGCAATTCAAGAGGTATATTCTTTTTGTAAAGATAAATCATTAATTTCACTCTGGTGCTATCTATGGGGTGAATGGTATAATGATCAACAATGGGAATTATGGGCAAGATCCTCTTGTGAAAATAAAATATCCATCCTCAAGACCACTATGTTCATAGAGGGGCACTGGAAAGTTATAAAAAGGGACTTTCTTTATAACTTTTTTCATCCACGTCTTGATTTAGTGGTATATATAATAATGACAAAAGTAATAACTCATCAGGCACGAAAATTACAACAAATAATATCTGGAAGAGAAAAACCAGAGTGAGTAAAACAGTTCAAATCAAAATGGAGGTCCCTATCAATTCGTACCATTAATGAAATATATATAACTAATGTAGATCAGTGGATATGTAGTTGCCCATACTATTTAACCAGCCGGTTCAGTATATGCAAGCATTTGGTCTAGTAAAAAGGATTAGTCTCTAGCAAATTTTTCAACCACGTAAAGAGAAACCACCAACCACCATTTTTAACTGAGCGCGATTATAACCTTGTTGAAACGGTATCAGTTATTCTTCATAACAATACTGAAGATAATGTTATTTATAGTGATATTGAAGATGATTCTGATGAAAATAGCAATGACCTTTACAATAAATTAATAACTCTGACAACAAAAACATTAAATCTTTTTGAGAAGCAAAAGGCGAATGGCAATTCTCGGTGGATTAGAAATATAAAAAAGAATTTCACTCCAATTAGTAAGATGATAGAAGAAATAGAGCAATATAAAAGAAAAAGAACTTTACCTTTAACTTGGAAGGGACACACTAACAATACACGCTTTTTAGAATAATTCCTACTTCTCATAATGCTTATAATTCAGAATTCCTACATATAAAAATATTAGATCTTTTTTTTAATTTAAAAAAAAATAAAATAAGACAAATAAAAAATAAAAAAATAACATATATATATAAAGCCATAAAACTTTATAAATTGGTTTATATAACCCGACCAAGTCAAATTCTAAAAAAAATTGATTACATTTACTATCTGGTAGGTTTTTTATATATAAAATTTTTTGAAAAATAAAGTTAAAGTTAACTTTACTGAAACTATAAAAAATTAAAAATATTATGATTATATATCTATTATGTTTTTATTATATTTTAAAAAATATAATAATTACTAGTTATAAGTTAATAATAATAATATAAATAATATATATTAAAACTGTTTTAGTAATATTAATAAAAACATTTTTAAAACATTATTAAACTAAATAAATTTCATATTTATAGTATAATATGAATATTTATATTATATAAATATATTATATTATAATATATTTTATAATATTAAATATAATATAAATAAAACAAATCAATAATATAATGATTTAGACAAATGTGTTTACCCCAAAATCTTGCAAAAAAGATTTTTTGTTAAAATACGAAGGATGGTTTCATAAGCAAAATTACGAGATATAAGCATTTTTTAAAAATAATTTTGGTTTAAAAAATATTTTTAAAAAACTTATTTTAATATATTTTTAAAA
>QKWP01000961.1:18189-38214 GCA_003550325.1 Gigaspora rosea
AAACTTTTGCACTTGAATATGAAGAATTATATAAAACTACTAAGGTATATTAACTTTAATATTATTTTTATATACATATTTATTTTGTTTTTATTAATTAATTTTTTTTTAAAGAATAGTAAAGAAAATATTTATAAAGAGCTAAATAATGGACAATGGTAGAAAACCACTCAAAGTACTTTACCAACTGGTGCAAAAATTTTATCTATTATTTTATATTCTTATGCCACCAATTGTGATTCATTGGGTAAAAGCCAGCTTCACCCAATATATTTATCACTTGGAAATATACCTACATGGCACAGAAATAAACCGGATGCAAAACAATTACTGAGTTATTTGCCAATAATAAAATCTTCTAATTTAGGAAAAGAAATAAAAAAACAAATATTTTATAAATGTTTAGACATAATTTTAGAACCAATTCAATCATTCTCAAAGCATGGAACTAATTTGTTATTTAATAACAAATTTATTTGGTTCCATTCAAAAATTTCAACAATAATCGCTGATTGGCCAGAAGCTACAACCTTTTGCTTAACATATAAATCAACAAAGTCTAAACATCCTTGCCATTTTTGTTTAGTAAAAAGAGATAATTTAACAAATACAAATCCCATTAAAAAAGATATGGAACTTAGAAATCATGAAAACATGCAATACTATTATAATAAGAACAAAGGACAAACAGTAAGCATTGAATCGGTACCAAATATTTTTTGCAAATTTAGATAAATTTAATATTCTAATTAATTAAATATGCGAATGTGTTTAAAATATTTCAAATAATTTTAAGATTTAAAATTAATTTTACTATAACGATTTTTAAATTAATTGTAAAATTTTTGAAACATTGCGAAATATTTAATATTAAGGTAATTTTACTACAACAATTTTTAAATTAATTTTAAAATTTTTGAAACATTGCGAAATATTTAATATTAATTTAACAATTTTTAAAATAATTTTAAACCTTTCAAATCATTGTGAATATTTTAAAATAGCTTAAATTATTTTAAAAAAGATTAAAATTCATAATATATAATATATAATTTAATTTCAATTTTTTATTTTAGAAATATCTATTTACGAAGCTACAGTAATTGATAGAATGCATCATTTAGATTTGGAATTATTTAACTATCAAATTATTTTTACATATGATCTTTTAAAGCAATCATATGGAGTTTCAATACTTGATAAAGTGGATAAAAGATTAACGAATATTTCTAGATTTCTGGAACTTAAAATATTTAAAAATGGAATTCAATCACTTTTTAGAATTACAGCTAATGAATATCGTAATCTTATGAAAGTTATGATATTTGTTTTAAATAACTTAGATATCAGTGAAGCATTAAATAAAAAGTTGTTGAATTTTTATGAAGTTTGGAATAATATGTATATTATGAGTCGATCTGAAGAATTCGATGACCAAAGTTGCAATATTTTAAATTTATTTGAATTTATTTTTCGATATTTTAAACTAATTTTAATAACTAATATTAATATAATTATTTCTAGAATTTAATAATAAATTGGGCTCAATAGTTTATTAATATTTTTTAAACAAGTACTTTATCAGAATTAAAATTTCCAAAATTACACATTCATGGTATACCATACTATTGATTTAATTAGACAGTATGGTACTTTAAATGGGTTCTCCACTAAAACCTATGAAAGTTTTCATAAAGATTTTGTTAAAACGCCTAATCATTTAACTAATAAACAAAATATAGAAATTCAAATAATGAAATTGGTAATTATTTAAATTTTTTTAATAATATTTAGTATTTTTATAAAACTTTACTAAATTATTTTAAATTAAATAGATTCAGAGGCAGAATATTGCAACAAAATTATTATCAGGCAAATCAAAAAAATTTAAAACTATAAGCCCTTATAAATTTACAAATTTAATTTGGACTTTTAGTTTAAATAATAATGCTAATTTAGGTAATTATATAGTTAAAATATATAGCTCAATAATTTTAGAAAATAGGGCTATAATTAGAGCAACTGATAATTTTTATGGAAAAGCCTGGCATAGCAATGTAGCAGTTGCTATGAATTCTGAAGAACTATTTGAATATATATCAGATCAAAAAATTTGTTATGGACAGGTATTTTTCATGGTTTAATTTTTAATTTAAAATACAGTATTAACATAAATTTTTAATATTTAATTTTTAGATATATTTATTAGTGAAACTTGAATATAATAAGGAATCTTTAACACATAATCTAGCATTAATTCAGTGGTATAATTTTAAATCCAACAGGAATCCATATTATTATGGATGTCCTTGGCTTAAATTAACTGAATTATTTAATGTAATTGATATTGAAGCAATTAGAAATCAAGTTCGTGTAATTCCCCACTTTGACAAAACAAATGAATATTTAGTAAGCAAATATATTTTTTAATAAAAAATCTTAAACATAATTAAAATTATTTAAAAGTTTTCAAAACTATTAATATCACAATTATTTAAATAAAAAGTATTTCGAATATATTTAAAAACTTGAATAATTAAATTATAAATAAAACAAAATTAGATATTTTATTATAAAAGCAATCTGAAAAATTCAAAATATTTCGCACAATATAAACATTATCTTAAAATGTAAGAAAATATTAAACAAAGTAGAAAGACAGAAATTAAATTATGACAAAAATTTGAAAGTATTCACAAGATTTTAGAGTATTTAAAATTTTAAATATTATATTTATAGTCAAAATTAATAATATAAAAGATAAAAAATATAATAATGTAATAAATAAAAAAAGGGTTATGTAATTTAACGCATATGCGTTGTAATGCACCTATCTGATAAACAAATCAGATCGTAGGATCAGGTGTAACGTGAAATCAAGAAAAATAGCGATCTTTTAAAAAATCCCCAGTGGCTCATAATTTTGCTTATAAAACCAATCTTTGTGCTCTAGCAAAAAAAATTACTTGCAAAATTTTACTATAAAGCCCCTTTTCTCACCTACACATCATTCTAACCCTCACTCTAACTCAAACTAACAAAAAAAATGGGTTATTTTGGTTGGTTTGATTTTATGTTACACCAAATCATATGAGGTGCGCTACAGTACACATGCGCAAAAATATTAAATTCTAAAAAAAAATAAAAATATATAATAAAAAAAAAATAAAATAAAAATTTAAAAAAAAAACAGTAAAAAATAAATATAAAAAATAATTGTGAGAAAAAGCATTAAAAATAAAAAAAAAGATTAAAAAAAAAATAAAAACAACGGTTTTATAATTTATTGCACCTGCAATACATTGCACCCCTTCTATTAATTAAAAAGTTTTCCTATGAAACCACCTTTGGAGTTCTAATAAAAAATACTCTGCATGAAATTTTGGCATAAACTATACCCCTGCTCCATCCCAGGCCTTAACCCTAACTCTAATCTTAATTAAATTTTATTTTTTGCTTTGATAAAAATTTCTTTAATTGTTTGTTATACAAAATTGATGATCCATATAGTTATAATAGGGGGTGCAATATATTGCACTATGCAATAAATTATAAATCCCTAAAAACAATAAAAAAAAATTTTAAACCAAAATTATTGAGACTCCTAGTGACCAGCACCTTTTTGAGAACTTGCACCAGCAGATGAAGTTTCTTGTTGAGGATCATTGTGCTGGTGTTGCAAATCATCGTATTGAGGATCATCATGATGACTTTCTTTGGAATCATCTGAAAGTTCTTGAGGAGTAGTAGTTGATTCACGGGATCGTATAGGACTTGTAGAGGAAGCATGATCTCGTTTGCTTCTCTTAGTCTAAATATTATTTGTAATATTAAAAAATTTAAAAAATATGGTGCACAGCTTTATTAGAATATAATCTTTATTTTTATCATTTTGAATGGTTGTGACTTTCTTCGCTTTTTTCTGCTTTCTCTTACATCTTCAACAATCTCTTTATCGCTTGTTTTTTCATCTGAGGCTGAAGGGAAAAACTTCTTACCTTTTTTGCAACTTGCGCTTTTTTTTGAAATTTTTGATTTTCATTTAATTAAATTTTATTATTTTTAATTTTAAAATATTTCACAAATATTTAGTTTATTTTACTTACTAAATTTTTTATAAGTCTATTTTTTACAATGTCTTCCCTCATTGTGAATTTTCATAATGTTGGCTTAGCGTTACTTGGCATACTGTAATAGCATATGCCATTTTCATTTTTGATAGTATTGTAGTAAGCCATACTTTTGAAAGGATTCTTGCCATATATGTGTCAATTGGGTCAAAGGATATCGGAGTAAAAAGTTTTTTATAGCAAGACTTTGTTTTGTCAGAAGCTTTCCACTTCATAATTTTTGATAGAGGCACATTTGTATTTATTGAATCCAAATTGTTTTCGCTAAATACTGAAAATATTGCTTGTTTGATTTGCATGGTCAAAGCGCTTTGTGATGATCGATGCTGCTTTAATAGCTAAAAATTTAATATAATTATTATAAAGTTAAATAATTGCAAAATATTTTGAATATATCTAAATATTTAGAAATGATTGTATTATGCAAAAATTAAATTATATTTCTAAATATTTCAATATACTTGAAAACGATTATTTTTAAACATATTTTGAAATAATTCGAAACATTTTGAAATAATTCAATACGTTTAAAAATATTTAGAAATTTAACTTAACAAAAAAATAAAAAACTTACAGGTCCGGCAATGTTCTGCTTATAATAAGTGGCGCATCTTTTGACTGAAAGGCTTTTATAATATTCACTCTGATTTTCCAACAGATATTCTTCTGCAGCTTCCTTATATTCTTCTTCAGAAGGGTATATTGCAGTTTCAATTAATATTTTCACCGTAGCTTTAACCGTTTGCTATTTCAAAAAGATAAAAAATAAGTATTCTTAAATATTTTAAAATAATTAAAAAAAATAATTAAAAATTTACCTGAATAAAACTGTTTTCATGAGCTAGGTTAAAGCTTTCTGAAATTCTTTCTTCAACTTCTGCCAATCTTCGATCCATCTGATTAATTTTTTTAGATAGATCATTAAGTTTTTTAAAATTTTATTTAAAGTTCCTGAAATATCTTAAAAATTAAAAAAAAAGTTAATCATAATTTTATGATTAAGTAAAAAAAAAATTAAAAAGTATAAAATATTTAATACCTTCAGGATGTCTTGAAGTAATTTGAGTAGCTAGTGACGATGGTCCACCTTCAGAGGTAACACTTTCAGAGGTAACAGAATGCTCAGTTGATACCTCTGGATCTTTTCTTTTTTTATTTCCTGCAAGCATTCGTGCAAAAACACTTGGATCTTTTGCAAGTTTTTTGGTAATTTTTGGCATTTTTCGAAATTAAGAAATAAGTAAAAGTAGTGTATAAAATAAATAAATATAATAGAAAATAAGAAGAATAAAAAATAAAAAAATAAAAAAATAAAAATACAAATTAGAAATAAAATAAATGATAAAAATAAAAAATATAACTATATTAAAGAAAAAATTAATATGAATAAAGCGAATAATTGTAAATAATTTTAGGTAATAGGAATTGAAAAAATTCTATGTTATGATGAGAAAGATAGAGTGAGAGAGAGAAATAAAGAGAAAGAGAGAAATAAAGAAAGAGAGAGTGATAAAGAGAGTGATAAAGAGAGGTACAGGTTAGTTTAAATTTTTTTAAAAAATAGGAAGTTTAATTTGAAAATATGCAAAATGTTTGAAAAGTTTAAAGGCAAAAATAAATGCACGAAATAAGTAAAGTATGGATGATATTTATGAAATGAATAGAAATAACAACGAAGAGAGGGAATACAAAATATCGCCTGTATTTAAATATTTTCGATTAATATCAAAAAATTTCTAATGTAATCAAATTGCATTTGCATATTCATTAAAAATTTTTTTTATTATTTGAAACATTCGTCTAAAGTAATTAATCAAAAAAATATACAATTAATATTTTCAAATATATTTTAATATATTTTAATTAAAAAATAAATTATTTTAAATTTACTAGAATTACATTTATTTTTAGATTTTAAATACTTTTGAAATAGTTCTTGATAATAAAACCGTTCACGACAATTGCTTAAATGTTTTAGCTCCATTTTTAAATTAAAAATTAATCCGCTTTGAAAACAAATGACCATTTATAGTAAATGTATATTGTGCATTATTCTTTTGTTTAGTAAATGCATTCCTGATTTTTAATTTATATTTTTATATAATCGAGTTTTTTCAATTAACAATATACATGCTAATGTATTTAAGGGGATTATTAGATATAAATAAAAAAGTTTTTATTTAAGGGTAGGGTGTCAATATTTCTATTTTTAACAAAATTTGTGAATAATAAGATTTTATAGAAGTTTATTAATAAAATTCTATAAAATCTTATTATTCATAAAATTTTACTAATTAATTCTAACAAAACGCACTAAGTAAACTTGTTTAGTACCTAAAAACACATTAAATCGGCAGGGTTGTTTTTATTTTACTTGAAATTTGGAGAAAAGATGCTTAAATTTGACTTTTTTGATCAAAAATTCAAAATTATGCATCTTTTCTCCAAATTTCAAGTAATATAAAACAAACCAGCCATTTTAATATATTTTTAGGTGCTGAACAAGTTTACTTAGTGCATTTTGTTAGAATTAATTAATAAAAATTTGTAATTTATAAGATTTATAGAATTTTATTAATAAAATTCTATAAAATCTTATGATTCATAAAATTTTACTAAATAATTCTAACATAATGCACTAAGTAAACTCATTTAGCATCTAAAAATACATTAAATTGGCAGAGTTGTTTTAATTTTACTTGAAATTTAAAGAAAAGATGCTTAAATTTGACTTTTTTGATCAAAAACCCAAAATTATGCATCTTTTCTCCAAATTTCAAGTAAAATAAAAACAACCCTGCTGATTTAATGTATTTTTTGGTGCTGAACAAGTTTACTTAGTGCATTTTGTTAGAATTAATTAGTAAAATTTTATGAATCATAAGATTTTATAGAATTTTATTAATAAAATTCTATAAAATCTTATAATTCACAAATTTTTATTAATTAATTCTAACAAAATGCACTAAGTAAACTTGTTCAGCACCTAAAAATACATTAAATCGGCAGGGTTGTTTTTATTTTACTTGAAATTTGGAGAAAAGATGCATAATTTTGGATTTTTGATCAAAAAAGTCAAATTTAAGCATCTTTTCTCCAAATTTCAAGTAAAATAAAAACAACCCTGCCGATTTAATGTATTTTTAGGTGCTGAACAAGTTTACTTAGTGCATTTTGTTAGAATTAATTAGTAAAATTTTATGAATCATAAGATTTTATAGAATTTTATTAATAAAATTCTATAAAATCTTATGATTCATAAAATTTTACTAATTTATTCTAACAAAATGTACTAAATAAACTTGTTCAGTGCCAAAAAATACATATAATTATATTCGGACTCAGACCAGTCTGCAGATTTCGGACCAGACCCAGACCGGACTCATAGTTGAGTCTGGTCTGAAGTCTAAAATTAGTAAAATTTAGAGTCTGAGTCTGGTCTGATCCCGGACCAGACCCGGACTGGACCTAGGAGCACTAGTCTCAACAAGACAAATTGAATAGTACCAAAATAATCTGATTCTGATCGATATGGCACGTGGTATTCATCATAGAACTTAGGTGCACCAAATTAGACATATCTAATTATTAATTGTTTATAGAATACAAATCTTTGTTGATCTTAAGATCCTGTAATTAGAATTTAGTGATTTTAGGCTTGTTAGAATCAGCTCAATAAGGCGAACATTTTGGTAGTTAAATCATCAAAAATGGACTAGTGAATCAAAAGTTATTCAATATTAAAAATAATATATATATAATAATATATATAAATATATATTTATATATATTATATATATTATATTATATATAGGACCTGATAATTGCTCTACCCCCACCTACCTAAAAAATCAGGTGATAAATAGCACTCCTTACCGTGGAGAAAAATTAAAAACACATTTGAGGAAAAGAAAAAATCAATAACCTGGAATCCTAGATACAAATGGATTAAAGCGATAAGAAAATTAGCAAGAAGAACTTTGTCAGAACGAGGAAACAGAATAGACAAACAAGAAAGAGACAAAGGGAACTTTCTCATAGCAGTAATAATGAATTAACGATCCCAAAATTAGACAGCCACTGGACAGATGAATGGATCGAAGAGATTAAATCTTGAATTAAAATCCTGAAAAGAAAAATGATAACGGAGATGCAGAAAGAGAAAGAAAAGGATATGGGGAGAGGAGATTTGGAATAGTAGGTAAAGAAGAGAAACGAATGCTAAACAGTATATTAGAAGGCCCTGGAGAAAATTTAAATCGAAAGACTAAAATATACTAATGAGAATAAAGAAAGACAGAAGCAACTAATTTATGAACCAGAAAAAATTAAAAAAGTTGTAAAGGACTACTTTAATGAGCAATACAACTCTAAAGAAAAGACAAGCTCGAGGGTGGATCAAATCTAGTTTGAAGAATATGAGCCCAAGACCTGGATTAATAAAGACTTCTATTCACCGGTACTTAAAGAAATAGAAATAGAAGATTGGGAGACAGTAATCTAGCTAACAGAAAATTCTTCAGCATCTGGCCTTTCAGGAATTGGGTACATGCTCTTAAAAGCAATCAGGACGAAAATAAAAAAATATATAATAAACATGCTTAATGACATTACTAGAGAAGAGATATACCCTAAAAAATGGAAAGTAGAAATAATCTTTTCATATTTAAGCTCGCAGAATGGGACCTAACCTTGCAAAGCATAAGGCTAATAATGCTCTTGGAGATGGCAAGAAAATGTTATATTAGAATCTTGCAAAAGAGACTAAGTGGTGCTAATCGAATATAGAATTTTAAAAGGTACTAATTTTGCTGAACTTCACGAAGAAAGCATACAGAACTCTATACATATTATCAATGGAATAATAGAGGATACTATAAAGAGTAAAAAGGTGCTCTGGGCACTCTTTCTTAATATCAGAAAAGCTTTTGACAGTGTTAGCTTAAGAGGATTGAAAACAGCTTTGCAAAGAATCAAAGTACACCCTTACTTAATCACCCTTTTAATCGACCTATTTGAGAACAGACACATAAAAATTATAACCAAACATAGTCTTATAGAAAGCTTCCAAGCCACAGAGAGTATAGAATAGAATGGAGTGGTTTCCCTCTACTGTAGAGAATTTATTTTGATGTGCACTACAACGGTCAAAACTTGGGGCAAAACTGACAGTAAACTGGACATCGGACCCTGTTTATAATAAGATAAAGAGCATAAAGAAATTACAGTTGCTGGTGTTTTGTATGCGAATGATACAGTACTATTGGCAGGTTCCCAGAACAAACTTCAGAAAATTGTCCAACCACAAAAAGCTTTTTCGAGTTGAATGAAATCTTTCTCAACTCGAAGAAGACTGAGTTAGTTGCATTTAACGTAAAGGATACAAATGGTCCCAGAAGAATTGTTATCCAAAAAGGAAACAGCTATATCTATGCAAAAGGGGATAAGGAGTCTACAAGGTATCTCGGAGTTTGGATTTCTCTGAAAAAGGCGGAAAAAAAATATAAAGCCAAGCTTAAAAAAGAAGCATCTGATCTAGCTAATCTAATAAGTAGAAAAAAAATCTCAGTTGAATAGGCAAAATATATAAACAACAAAATCCTGCTCCCATATTTAGAATATAAATTGAACATATATTTACTCTTGAAAAAGGAATGCAACGAAATCCAAAGCTCTATGTTACAGATTATCAAGTGGAAAGCAGGTTCTAAGAAAACAATGGCCTATGCATACCTTTATCACAAGCTAATAATAGAAGTAAAATCATTCTGGCAGAGACATTTAGAGCATCTGATCTCAGAATAGTTTATAAGACTTAACAGTATGGGACTAGCAGCGAAATTTATGATGCTAAGACTAAGGAAAGCTCAATTGGACCTTATCTTAGCAGATCCCATATGGCAACTAGAAGAGGAGGATTTGTAAGAATTTGGCTGAACTCACAATCTTAATGCCGCTATTCTCACTAAAATCAAAAAACTAGGTATAGATGTAAGAAGTAGTCTTATAGAAAATGATTGGAAAATACTCATCAATTGGAATAAGAAAAAAGAAATCAGGAAAATTCTAAAAAAAAATAATTAAAGGGGAAACTTGAAAAGCCTAAAGAGACTTAGAATATGGTCAACTGAACAAATAACGACCAATGAAGGCCCCGCTTTACTATTGTGGCAACAGATAAAAAAATTAAAAACCTTAGCCCTAAAGGAAGAATTTCGTGTTGGTTTAAAAAACTAGAGGAAATTGTCATTTCAGATAAAGCTATGAGGAAAGTAAAACCACAATATCAAGGCACAAGCTCAAGCCCCAAATTAATTCACGAAGAGCACAGGCCAATCTCAGAAAAGAAAACAAAAAAAGATTGGGTATTAGAATACTCAGATGCAACTAATAGACTATTCATAGGCAGAGTAGAAAACAAAAATCAAACTCTCTTAATAGAAATTTCAGAATGGGAAGAAGATGAAAAAGAAAATACAGAGGAAACCAGAAGTGACGTAAAGAAAGCAAAAATCAGACAGAAAGAATCCCATAGAAATTTGAAAATTGATAAAGGAAAGTAGAGAGCATAGACAAATGGGTAAAATGAAGCACGGATAGCTGGAACCTTCTAATAGAAAAAAGAAAACTCCAGGAAGTCATGTGCGCCAGAAATACAACTTCAACAGAACCTCATAAATTTCAAGCCCTGGATTTCTTAAAAATCGAAAGCTGGGAAAAAAGAAGAATTCACAGGGCAATTAGTAACACACAGAAGGGAAAGGAATTATTGGATATTTGGAAAGAAATGTAATAGAAAAGGAGATTTCATTTTACACAGATGGCTCACTTGGAGGTGGTGTAACAGATAGTTGTAGTGGTGGATATAGTGTAGTTCAGATCGATAGTAGTAATAGAATAGTGAATGAGGTAAATAAAAAAATAGAGGAATGGTTCCCATCTACTAGGTCAGAATTAATAGCTATTTTAATAGCTCTGTTAATCTTACCCCATGGATGTAAAATAAAAATTTATGCGGATAACCAAGCGTTGATTCAGATAGTAAGAAACTTAGAAGGAAGACGGAACCCCGCAGCTGGTTCAAGATGAAGAACATTGGTATTATAGGAAAATAAAAGAGAACATCGAGATAAAGAGACTAGAGATAAAAATGATTAAAGTAAAGGCTCATTCAGGAGATCCTTTGAATGAAAGAGCAGATAGATACTTTAGCCAAAAAGGGAGAAGAGATATGGAAATTACAAAGTTTTCAGAAGAGGGCTTAGTATCAAGAGTGTTTCTACCTTTATGGAGCAATAAAAATATTGAAATACCGGTAAGACACTTTATAAAAAAATGGATCAATATATATTATAAAGCAAAATGGACATTCTTAAGGCATAAGAAAGACAGTTTTCACCAAGAACATACTCAAGACAAAAATTGGAAAACATTTAGAAATCTTTGGTGTCTAATAAGAAAATCCAGGGCCCTCACCAAAAAGAACCACATAAAATGGGTCTTTAGAATTAAGGCAGTAAACAGACTTTTCTCTATCCTACTTAAGAGAAAAAGGGATTGTGCAAATCTATATCCAGTTGCAACTTGCCCTAAATGCAAGGAAAGCGAAGAAGATTTTGAACATTTTACAAACTGCAAAGTGGATATCCCGGTTTGAAACAAAAAGAAGGAGGAGATTATTAGAGAAATTTGGTCATTCCTCAATCAGGAGAAAAAATCTGAAATAAGCCCATATTAACTCAAGGAAATTCTCCTTGAACAAAACGAAAACGATATTGAAAGAAGGGAAAAATTGGCAAGAGGCATTCCCCCAGTAAAGATTAGCAAGATCCTAGAGCAGCTCAATATCAGGAAAAAAACAATTACCAACATACTTCTTCTTTGGTTAGACAAATGGATGACCATGTTTCAGGAAGACGTATGGAGAGAAAAGTGTAAAAGAATCATCGCGTGGAAGAAGGATACAGGTATCACTGCTAGAGAAAAGAAGCAGATATTGGATAGAGAAAAATCAGCTATATCAACTAAAAAAGGTGAAAAAGCAGAAAAAAGATGAGAACCATCAGGAAAAGAAATGTGGCAAAGGTTATAAAGAAAGGAGACAAAATCAAGTAAAAACAAAAGAAGAAAAAGATTGGAAGGAATGTAGAAATGTATTTAGGGAAGAGTTAGATTAGTAAATAAATACAGGTTTAAGGAGTTTGTAGAACCCATCTAAGTAGATTATAACTTGCTATAGAACTGTATCTGGGACCTAACTAATATAGGCATAAACCTTGTTAGTTAGTAAGACAAATTCTACTTTGGCGGGTTGCACACAGGTACCCATGGTAACTGGGTGAGCCATACTTTTATTGTAAAATACGAGGTATCGGAATAGAGTCAACATTTGTATATATTACTATATTCTTTGAAATAAAGTATGACATAATCGTTAAAAAAAAACAAAATAGCTTATACTAAGCCCTTAATCCTCTTAATCCTTTTAATTCTTAATTCTCTTAACCCATAGCTTGAAACAATAGCTCTACAAGTTATTTTATCTATAATTTATAACTTATTACCAAACTTGTATTGCTATAATTTACAACTATAGCTATAGTTTATTAGAATACATATTCATTTAACAGTTTTAATTATAGCATGAAACCAATTAGGTTCATGCTAAGCTTTTTTTAATCACAACTAAAGCCATAGTTCTAGATAAAACTGATCAATTTCAGATTGTGACTAAGCTAGCTTTAATCTATTTTGTTTATTAATTTTTAATTTTTTTTAATTATCCTATAGCTATATTTTTAAAATAAAAAATTAAAAGCATAAAAAGATATCAATTTAATATCTGATATATATTTTTAAAATTATTACTACTTGCTATTAATTGGTTATTTCTATACTATAGCTATACCATCAATTTGTACTTTGGGGGCCTTGGTCAATTTCTATAAATATCAATTCAAGAAAATCAATATTGTTATAGAGAATACAGGCTCTTGGTAAATCTTTAATATTATTGACTATAAGTAAAACATATTAGATAGATGAAAAAAGATTGAACAAGAATTTTTTGTACTATTTCTGCTAATATCAATTTTTTTTATAATTTATATATTTGAATAAATGGATAACGAGTTCTAAATAGAGCTTTTTTCTTAATAGCTACTTTTATTATATTATCATATTGCAAATATAGAGTTTATATTAAACAAGTATAAGTAGGTTTAGAGAATTTAATTGAATTTTATATTTCATTTTAATCTGATTTTATTATGATCTGTACTATTAATTGATTTGCATGTTGTATTGCATATGCCCATTATAATATACTAACTTTTGTACAAGAAACTATATCACTTGACTTAGCATGTAAGAGGGTAAAGAATATGAAGATAAAGAGAATATAAACACGAAAATAAAAGAACAGAGTATAAGAATAAAAAATTTATAGTTAAAGAATAATATCAGTTTATTAGATATAATACTTTTAAATACAAGTATTTTTAGAAGAGAAAAAAAGTAAAGAACAGAAACCTGCTCTGCCTTGGGAGAAAAGGCAGAGTTTATATATTTGTAGAAACTTGGAATTTTTACAATAACATACTAAAATAATGTTCTAATATAATGTACTAAGATAATATACTAAGATAACATACTAATATAACATACTAAAATAATGTACTAAGATAACATATTAAGATAACATACTATGATAATATACTATGATAACATACTAAGATATCGTACTAAAATATCATACTAAGATATCAAATTATAATGAAAATAGCTCCTTTTTAAAAACAAAGAAAAGTTCTTCTAATAAAACTAATACTATAGATTTGGTTGATTTAATAAAATTTGTACTATTCTTAATATCTCTATGATATTTTCCTAATACTAATATTTAAAAATATACTAAAATTATACAAATATAATACTTTATACATTACTTTGAAATAAGAGTAATCGTACCTCTTAATCATAATAAAATTAGAACAAATTTTCTAAATAAGATTTGGTACTAAACTAAGTAAACCTGCTTTTGTTTCAATATGAATAAAATTGAAATTAGGTTTACTTAGTGCAGACAGTTTCAGAGCACTTTTTGCTTCTTTATTTTTTATGTAGAGTATATTGAGATACATGTTAATTTGTAATGTTCATGGGTATTAATTTGAAACCATATTCTACTTTAGGGGTTGCTAATTTTTGAAATAACACACACAAGTATCCCTATAAAAAATAAAAAAGTAGTCTGCGTATTAGTACAAGTTGGTACAGAATTGTTTGAATAAACACATGTAGTGCTTTGATCCATAATTTGATTAATTCGAATGGATTCAATAATTCAGATTGAATATGGATATCCGTATCCGTTAATTTCAATCAAATAGATCTGTAATACATCTCGAATTACGAATAAGAATTATTCAGATCATAATCCTAGATATCTCAAATATGATTGGTCAATTTGAACCAACAATACAGTCTTTATATCATTATCGATTCCCGTCATAATTACAGAGGTGGAAGCTAGATGATGGTTAAATTAAATTCATGAGAAAGTTAGAATAAATTGGTAAAGTTTTCTATTTCGTTATACTAATTTGCTAAGTTAGATCTTATGAAGTATTTGTTGAGAACCGGACTTGGAAACATTAAGCTGCGATACATATCCCTAAAGTGGGCATATTGAAAAGACAGAAAGAATTTCTCACGAAGTTTTGTGCAATATAGGTTTAATATGGTGTTAGAACCAAAAAGAAATTAGCATAAAGTATTCATTTATTATAAAAAATTTGTGAGCATAAATAACTCTAATGGAATATATCAAGTTGGATGTTGCTATTATTTAGAAATTGGATGAAATATTTTTATATATATTTTATAAGCAGAGCAATCAATCTAATACTGCTAGAAGATCTAAAACTACCCAAATACGAATACTAATTAATACTAAACTATGCGAATCCTCAAGACTTAACCCTAAAGTGACAGGCAGATAGAAATGTGTAGCTGAATTGGTCTAAGTATTAAGATTTGGATTCGAGGTGGCAATCTGGCTCTAAGATAAATATATGTTTTATCACAACAAATTGTTATTACTATTAACAATTATATAACAAAGGGACTAATTACTTAAAGACTAACTTCTACTATATATGGCTTCAAAGTTTTTAGAGCTCCAATTAGTTACAGTAATTTTATTGCAAGTAGAATTGAGTATTTATATACTTTTCTTTTACATACGATAGCAAATAAATTTTTGAAATTTAACTACTATAATTTCTATTTTACAAAATTCATTTCATTTCTTCTTTGTTATTTTCAAAATTTAACTAATTTATCAAATCATACCTGAATTATAAAATTTTCAAAATTTACGAAATTTACAATAATGTAAAATTTTAAGAATTGTTTATGACGATTGTGAAGTTTTCAATTATAAATATGCACAAGATTTAAATTATGATTTGAATTTAACGAAATAAAAATCATTGTATCGCATTAATACAGTATGCTACTTTATTTATTTTTTAACTAGTAATTCATGGCTTTAGATTTTATCAAATTATCCAACACATTGTTTAATAAAATTCTCACTTAGCATCACTTATATGAAGTACTCCATATAACAAAGCCATAGGTAAATATGCTATATTACAATACAGTAGTAGTAAGTATATTGTAAACCATATTGAATCCGGATTCACCCAAATTCAGATTATTATCCAGATACACAAAGTAGAATCTGAATCAATCCGAATGACCTTTAAAAAATAGGATCGAAGCACTAAACACATGTCATGTAGTATGTAAAGGCATGAAATACAAACCAAAAATGTGATAGAATGGCATATATATTACATTTTATAGTATTGATATATATATTGGGTAGTATGTATAAGCATAGTTTATTTTGTTACTTTATATTAATGATACTGCCCGAAATTTTTTTGGCCAAATAACCAAAACTAGTTTTAAATAGCCGAAACTAATTTCTGAAATTTCGAAACTATGTAAAACTCCGAAACTATACTAAATTTTCAAAACTCTAAAATAGTAAAATGGTATTATCCGAAACTATTTTGGGAGTATACCAAATAGACCTGATTAACAAGTGATTTATTTGTTATAAAAAAAAAAGAAAATAAATCCGTTTTAATCAATTGCAAAATAGTCTTACCTGAAATTAATCCTCTGCAATTTAAGTTTTTTGTGAAGTTGATCAAACCTAATACTATTAAATAAATTTTAAATAAAATTGCAATAAACGCAATTTGAATCTTAAGGCAATCAGTTAATAATGATAAAAAGTAGTTTATATGTTCTTGTTCTGCATCATTTCTGAATTTATGTTGATTCTGAATTGCCATTTTAGAATCACTATCCCATTAGTAATTATCATATTAAAAAAAACAAGCAAAAAAAATTTGACTTTGCACCATTTTATTTTATTTTTTTACAGATATTTACTATGCTATCTATAGCTTTTTAAAATAACATTATCCTAACCCTAAACTAACCAAATATTCTCAGAAAATGACAATACAGCAAAACCAGTAAATGACAATACTAGCAAACTATAGCATCTAGAAATTAAAGACACTAGTAAAAAAAAGAGCACCCATAAACCAACTACCAACAAATGAAAGAGCGAAAGTCAACATTAGTAAACTATAGCATGATGACACCAAAAATCGGCAACCACCAGTCAACGTAGAAAAAAAAGTATAACATTAGCAACTATGCACTAGACATCAGCAAAGAAAAAGTGAAAGCACCAATACCAGAAACAATGACGCGATCGGTGACCACCAACCAACGTAACCACAGCACCTAGAAATCAACTAAGAAAAGTGAAAATGCCTACGAACTACAAATGTGTTGTCAAAACAATAGCATTTGAACTATGCACTAGACACTAGCGAGAAAAAGAGCGAAAGCACCAACACCCAATACTATAAATGATAGTGACACTAACAAATGACAGCACCAGAAATTAACGGCACCAGAAATCGACAACACCAGCAACCGAATGACAACAGAAAAAAGAGAAATACTAAACACTGAAAAGACAACCCTAAATATACAAAAAAAAATAAATAATAAATCAGTACTATAAGAAGATAGTAATTAAAAAAAAGATCACATAAAATAAAAAAAACTTATCTTTATATATATTGACGTTGATCTGTATAATGATAATTACTTTGTTCCAGATAATTAAATTGTGTTTTCTACCTATTTTTTTAAAGTTTTAATTTATATTTTTATCGTTAAAGTTTAAAATTTTATTATTGTCTACTTCAACTTCAATTGTTATTTTTTTTCTATTTTTTTTTTAAAAAAAAAACTATTTTACCTTTTTTTATATGCATATGTTAATGCAAAGCTTGAATTTGAGTTACACTAAAGACCAGAATTCTTTAGTATATTTGGACATTTATTATAACGAATTTCACGAGTCACAAAGCTATATCCTTGTGAATATGCTGTGCGCATTTTACTTATTTGTGCGGGTAATACAAACCAAAAAAAGTATAAACTAAGAGCGTGAGACAAAAATTTAGAGATAGAGCCTTAAAGTTAAAGGCTATGGTTAGACTAATGCTTACTATGGGTAAGTTTTAATTCCGTCATTTGTAATTAGTACACCAAAATCGATTTAAATATTAGTGCATATTTGGATTCTTTGTCAAGCTGATCTGGGAATAGTTAAAATTTGCACTCAGCCCATACAAACAAGTGGATATGGTATATTAGAATTTATTAGCAGACCAGTTTTGGTTTTAGTGTAGTTTCGGAGTATTGCTATAATTTCGGGTCTTTAGACAAGTTTTAGTCAAGAAGATCATGTCTGAAACTAGTAATACCAGTTTCAGTTTTGGTCAATCCGAAACTATGAAGTTTCGGACAACATCATTACTTTATATATAATTACCTATACCAAAACCTTTAAGTTTTGGTTTAGTAAAGTACAGCAAAACTGGTTTATTTATAATTCAAAATGTCTAAATAAACAGTTCAATTCAGACCAATTCAACATACCAACATGGATCACAGATATACAAACCCAAACATTTGCTTGTTCTACACTTAACTGTGTCTTTTTGTAGAAACACATGCCTATACAGACTACTTTTTTATAGAATTATTTTTACTAATACCAGATTAATATATTACAAAAAAAAAAGATTGATTATAATGGCATAATATTTTGATTTTTATTTCATTATTTGCAATTTTATTTTGTTTTATAAAATTTTGTAATTATATTAAGAAAAATTTATTAATATTGATTAGAAAAATCATATAATAGTGATTATAAAGTGATTGTAACTATATAGAGATTAAATTTATTTGGTAAATAAAAAAGATAATTATAATGAGGTTGTGACTATACCAAAAGTAACTATAATAAGATAAGATGGTATTTTTCTAGTTTATGATCTGCTTTTAAATGAGGTATACAGTAAATTTTAAAGATATAAAAGTTTTGTTTATAAAAAGTCTTTAATAGTACAGTTGCACTTTCATATAATTATACCATTGAGACTAATAAAAAGTGGTTTATATAAAAATGTGCTTATATAGAAAGTAATTTTTATATATGTTTAATAGTAGTTGGGCAAGAAATAAAGGTACTTATAAAAAAATATGCTTATATAGAAGGTGCTTATATAGGAGTATGACTATATTATAAATAGTAGTTAAAAAAATTTACTATTAGGGAGTAAAAGTAAAGTACTTTAAACTGTATAAATTCAATTGTATAAATTAACCAATTATGAAAAATTTATTCTATAAACAAATATTAATTACTGCTAAACTTACAAATACTTTTAGTACCTGCAGATACTCATGAATATTTGTTAGGTTATTCTTCTAAATACTAACAAATAAAAGTTGTTATTTGTAAAATATTTATAGTACTCAGATATATGGGTAATTATGCAGATATCTGAATATACAAATAATGAGTACAATCTTTAATACTAAAGAGTTTATATTTATAATTAGTAAAAATTAAGTTTTATTAAAAAACAGATATAGTATTAAAAAGTTAATTGATGATCCGCTAGTCAACAGATGCATGAATATAGTGTAATGTGATTAGGGTTGGGGGCACGGTGTCCCAGGGCATGCCTTAGGAGCATGCCCCTCTGGGCATGCCTAGGGGCATGCCTTTGAGCCAAAAGGCATGCCCCTATCATGTGATTATAAATCTAAATCATGTGAATTGGTATGCATTGATTGGCCAATTTTTGTGAATCATTTGGTGATACAAAATCTGGTTGGCTAATAGAAATAAATTCAAACCAAATTTTATTTATTTTGATAACTATTATCATTGTGTATCTGGTTTTAAAAAAACTTGAATTTATTTATCAATCAATACATATTTAATAACAAAATAAATAATGAATAACATAAATGAATTAAAAAATTGTTAACTATCAATATGTATATAGAGTATAAAAGGTATAGAACATAGAATATAATTATATAAATCCTATATATACTCTATATCTAATATTCTAATATATTGTAGCTTTTAAAACTTTGTTAAATAATCTATAATTATATGAAATGTTTAATATATAAAACAAAAAGTGTATTTAATTGCTAACTTTTAATTTATTTCTCTATTTACTAAATTATTTTTACTATAGGTAGAATAAAAGTAGTTTTAGAATTTATTCATTTAAAATCAAATAATATTAGAACAATATGTGATAATAATTTAGTAATTGACCAATCAGAATTAAAGCTTGTTATGCTACATATCATATGATTTATATATAGAGGGCATGCCCAGGGCACAATAAGAGAGGGCATGCCTCAGCCCAAGGCATGCCCCCTAGGGGCATGCCCAAAATTTTTACCGTGCCCC
>QKWP01000961.1:48421-60872 GCA_003550325.1 Gigaspora rosea
TGCACTAAGTAAACTTATTCAGCACCTAAAAATACATTAAATCAGCAGGGTTGTTTTTATTTTACTTGAAATTTGGAAAAAAGATGTTTAAATTTGATATTTTTGATCAAAAAACCAAAATTATGCATCTTTTCTCCCAATTTCAAGTAAAATAAAACAACACTGCTGATTTAATGTATTTTTAGGTGCTGAAAAGGTTTACTTAGTGCACTTTGTTAGAATTAATTAATAAAAATTTGTAAATTTTAAGAATTTATAGATTTTACTAATAAAATTTTATAAAATCTTATGATTCACAAAATTTTACTAATTATTTCTAACTTAATGCACTAAGTAAACTTGTTTAGCATCTAAAAATACATTAAATCAGCAGAGTTGTTTTTATTTTACTTAAAATTTGGAGATAATATTAGTGATACAAATCGAAAATCGAATTAATCGATTAGTTGTAAAGTTGACAACTAATCGATTTGAATTTTACAGACCCAACTTAGTCGATTAATCGATTAGTCGACTAATCGATTAATCGATTGGCCAACTAATAGATTAATCGACTAATTAATCGAGGTCATTTAATCAACTAATCATACATATCAGCCTGATCGATTTTTAGGGTAAAAAATTATAGTATAGTACCCCAAAATTTATTAGTATATTTTTTAAAACATACACCATTTTAATATCATGTGAGCATGAAAATCATTTAGATCGAACCTTAAAAATATTTATTTACTATTTAAAAATATAAAAAATATAAGCAAACGCGCTAGAACCCATCGTTCAAAGTCCCAACCCATCATTTTTTTTAATAGATATATAGTATGCTAGAATTTATAGTTATATACGTTTTATTATATATATTAACAATTTAAGTATTTAGTTATGTCTAATTCTATTAGCACTTCAAGATTTACTTGCACTCTTTGTACGCGTTCACGATCTTATAAAACTCAACGTGGTCTTCAACGTCATGAAACAATAAAACACAAAGAACATAATATACTACCTTCTCATATATTACCATTACCTAACTATGAGCTTGCTCATGTTAAAAAAGTTATGGTTCGGGAAATTTAGAAGCGTCTAAAAAAGCATCATCGTACTGTTGGAAATCAGGTTTTTTCTGTACATTGTAGTGAAAATGCCTTTGTAGGAATATTTGGTAAATATCTTACACGATATTCTCCATGTGGTAATTTTTATCAATGTCATTTTAGCAGAGACAATTCATATAATATATTAACAAATATTTTTAATGATGCTATGTGGGGAGAACGAGATTATGGTAACGGTCAACTTAGTTGGATTAAATTAGTAGACGAAATGAATTGTAACTCTCGAACTGAATTATATATTGAATGGACCATGAAAGGATTTTATGATATGTCGGGTCATAATTGTTACGCTGGAAATGTAAAATTGAGATTTTTAACTGATAATGCAATGTTTAACTAATAAAAAATTATATTTTCATTTATTAAAAATATTGAATCAATAAGTTTGTTTAAAAATTAATTAAAATATTTTTATTCGCTTTTTGATGCCGTGTTTAGTTCGTGGTTTCATTCTCTTTTTTTCATTAATTTTTTCTTTTAAAAGGTTAAGAATGAATTTTTTGGTAAATACTCACGACCTTTTTTGTTTAAGGGATGGTCGGTGATAGTTATTTCTCTGAAGTTTTCAATATTTTTGTCATAGTTAAATTCCTAGATAAAAGGAGGAAAATTATGAGTGAAAGAAAAGAAACAAATTTAATATTCAGTCTATTATTTATTGGTGGAATACCTTTAACTAATTATCTAAGCTTTTCTTAATTGGTAATTAAAATCTTGATGAATGCCTTGTCAACGTTTTTTAATTAACTCTTCTTTAAGGTTAGAGGCGCCAGGTTGATAATTTTTTTTTCTAAAATAATTAGCAATTTCAGATTCACTAATTAGAACCTTAAAGTCTTTTAATTAATTAATATCTAAATCAGTAACTAAACCAACACAACAAAAAGAGAACAGTCTAAAGGTACATAAGATAGTATATGACAAATTAAACCCAGGTCAAGTAAATAGTAGAGGGTTAGTACCATAAAAAAGAAAAATTTAAAAAGCACGCATATTTTTCATTCATAGTTAGCAGCTTAAATATTTAAAAAGAACCGCATTTGGATATTGTAAATTTTGAGATTCGCACACGGCAGTTTACGGTATGTACAGTACGTAAGTGATTGGTAATCGGGTAAATAAAACATGAGTACCTACGTTCACAAGTTGGAGTAGTAGGCATCGAATAATGGGAAGTCGGTACTACAATTTGCAAACTTGTAACTCGCTCTTTTGTTGAATGATGATTAGTTGTTGATGTTACTTGTTCAACATCTTCAACGTTATCTTTCAATATATGAACACCAATCGACAACACGAGCGTGTGAATGGAAACTCCAACAAGCGACGACTCTTAGCGACAACACCAAATATGACGTCTCCAACTGACAATACCAATATACAACGACTCCAAGGAAAGTACAGTACTAGCGTATTCAAGATGCAACGCAAAAGAAAAAAAGCATTGATCGAAGGTTACAAAAAAAAAAATACTTAAGTATATCTTGATTGTGTAACTGAGGAGGGGTGTTAAGCATTAGTTAAGCGTCTTTAAAGTATTCTAACTACAAAATGGCCAATCATACCTAATTCATGTGATTAATTTAATTACTTGATTACATACGAACGTACGTACTATATTAACCCAATGTAATAGACATTGTACGTGCATACATGCTTTTTCGTTTAACAGTCATGAAGGGAGAAGAAATAAGTGCATATCCTAAAGACTCATCCATTTTTTTTAAAGGCACACATAGATCATGGACTATATAATTATAAATGAGGATGTCTATCCTCCTTTACATAAACTTGCATATACTAAGAAACCAGAGCAATATGCTATTCCTGATCAGTATATTGTTCGCACAACATATGGAAAAAAAAAATATATCACAGAATGCTCTATCCAATATATTAATGACAAGCCATATTTTGCAATACAGTTTGACAAATACATGGTTTATTCAACAAAATCTCCATCAGACGCTGCAGCTAAATACTGCAAGATAAATATAATTAATTTTAAAAAAATTTATTAGCATTAGCGATATTGTATTAAAAAATTAATATCTTTGAAGAGTCTTAAAGAGCTAAAAAATAAAGGAACTTTGTCAAGTGAAGATATTCAAGAAATAAATGCAAATACGATTAATAAAAATGAGAATAAAAAGAAAGACATTTGTACAATTGTTTGGATTACAATTAAATTCTGTTCGTATAGTTAGAAAAACATTACTATCCAATACCTATCTTAAAGTTCAACCCTTTAATGATCTTAGTAATTCTACTCAACGACGTCATATGTTGACAATGGCCAAACGTGTACTTGATCAAGTTGAAATTTGTAAAGAAAACATTTTTAATAAATATGATAAAGTTGAACTTAAGCAAGCACGTTTTACTATAAATGATAAGCCATTTGAAATTCAATATGGAAAAGTTAACCAAGAAAAGATTGACGATTTGCATTTGGCGGTTCTAAAATCATTAGATAAAGGAAAGATATCTTGTGAAGCTTATCGATCATTAGCACGTATTAATCAAGATTTGCCAAGAGATAGTGCAATATCAAGTACACGTCAAAGACTTAATAAACAAATGCAAAATCTAGTTCCCTTATCATTTACAAATATAGAAGAAACATCTGTTTCTTCTGAATTAACTGAAGATCAACCTTATATTACTGATCCTGATATAGTTAATAATGTAGTTGAATCGGCTGGAAAAGGTGGACAGCGTTCTATAATTGATACAGTCGCACCCCCTAAGTGCATGCCCTCGGGACCATAGTGAAAAAAAGCCAAAATGTGCACTTAGAGGGGGTTTGCACTTAGAGGGGTTAAAATTTATAATTGTTATATTGTTTGGGACCAAGAGGGGCCGTGCACTTAAAGAGGTTTTTCATATACCGTGCACTTAGGGGGTGTGCACTTAGGGGGGTGCGACTGTATATTAAATTTTATTGTACCTGAGTATATAAAAAAAGGACTTTTAATTCCAAATAATACTACTATTAAACTTCATATATCTGAAGATGGTAGAAATGTAGGACGAAAGGTTCAGCATGTTATGGTAACGGCTATAATACTTAATGATATAGAAAGACTATATAAGCCTGAAGGGTATCATACACTTGTTCTTTACTCTGGATCGGAAAATTATCAATCCCTTCAAAATGCACTTTGCACATTAATTCTTGATTTAAACAATTTAAGAGAATCCGATTTTACCAAAATAACGGCTTGCATTGGAATGTGGAACTTTTTTTTAGTGCAGATTGGAAGTTTTTAGTTATCTGTTTAGGATTTAATTCTGCAAACGCGAATCATTTTTGTCCATGGTGTACATGTACGAAACAGCAAAATGGAATTCTCGATCAAAATAATAAACTAGTTGGCGATTGGACAATTACCAAAAATATGGAACAAATAAAAAAAAATTTTTTTAACATTAGAGGGCATCAACGTGCACCCTTATTCGATATGATTGATCTTAAAAATTGGGTGTGTGACGAGCTGCATGTAATGCTTCGCATTACAGATCGACTTTTGAACTATTTTTATCTGATTTGCAATGAAATGGAGAGTTAGATAATAAGATTCAGCAAGAAATATTAGTAGAAATGAAATGAATTGGTGTAACATTTCAATTTGGGACAGATAAAAATACTAAAAAATTATGTAATACGTCTTTGATGGGTCCAGACAAACTTAAACTCTTACGTAATTTTAATTTTAAAAATATTAGTATTTGTTATTTACCAACAGACAAAATCAACTTAGAAAACTCTGGAATGGATTCGCTAAATTATATAATGATTTGCATCAAAAAAAAATAAGCGGTAGTAGTTTTAAAAAAAAGCAATTGAATGGTTAGAATATTTTTTAACTCCATCTCAAGGACGTCCAAATAAAAATTTTGTGCGAGGACTATATCGAGCAACAGATTGTACTCTGTATATGCACATTTTAACCTATCATATTCCTGAATTTATTGAGATTCATAGAGATTTAGGATTAATGGCTTTTTCGTGTTCAGCTTTAGAAAAAAAACCATATTCAAGTATGTCGATATTTTCAAAATACATTAAAAGATGGTGTGCATGATCGGTCTAGAAAATCGGCAATTCTAGAAATATTAAAACACGAAAATCGGCAATTATTTTATTGGCAAGCAAATATTCCTAGTTATATTAAAAAAGCTACACAATACCGATTAGAATAACATTTGTTGAAATTAGAAATATTCGTGAAGTCGATTAAAAATAAAAGTTTGAAAAAAAATGCTAATAGAATTAGTAAGTATTAATTTGAAGCTAAAAAGATAAATATATATATATACTAATTTGTTAAAATTTTTTTTAAAATAGGGTATCGCTATGAGTTAAAATGTAAAGCATTGTTTTTAGTGGCTAGTTTAGAGGTTAGGGCGATATTAAAGGTTAGAATAGGTTAGTTAAATTTTATATTAATTGTATCTGCGTAGAAGTATGTTGGGCAATAATGCTCTTCTGGGGAATTTAATTAAATTGGAAAGTTTAGGTATTGAAAATACCAACATCAATAGCGGATTGGAGTATTTACCCGTTAGTGTTGAAGATTTGGGTGTTCAGCAAGCAAAAAAAAGATGCCAAATGCCAAACTTTTACATAATATAAAGTAATAGATAAATAAATTCGATTATTGTGGCTTGTAACCGCATGATTTTTGTGACGATGATCGGGAAAAATTTCTGATCGATTAGTTGCATTTATATTTCTTTGAACGGCTATCTTTTTGCAAAGCGCAATAAATATTTATATGCATCATATGATCGTGGAGGAAATTCCGATTAGATTCCTCATCTTGAAAATTATACTTAGATTAATTTGTAAACTTAATACTTAATTGAATCACTTTTTTTTTAAGAATGATATCTAATGCAATTTTGGTAAACGTTATCAGTACCTTTGCCTTTGATTACTTAAAACGAGGAATAAGCAGGTATTGATATTGTTTTTAATACTTTAAAAAAAAAAAATTAAACATATCAAAGTGATTGATTATAACGGTTGAATTTGATCTATCATTATTGTTTAAATTCCCGCTATACCAATTTATTGAAATAGTAATAGCAAATTTAACAATTAAATTTTCTATCTAATTCTGTTTCAATAATAATAACTAGCGAAGCAAGAATATTTTGAGAATCAATAAAGTTCAGTTGATTCGACTTGAGTAATATCTTCTAACGCGTTAATGCTTTCTGTAATTAATACAAAAAATTACATACTATGTAAGAATTTGTTTATTTAAAGTGTTAAGCATAATACTATACAGTGCAGACTAGTACCCCTCATATCAAAGTCACCTCTCAAAAAAATTATATGGTTGAATATAAAGTACCGGCCTATGTAAAAACTTAGCATAGTATCCGGGTACTAACTTGGTTTTGCTCGTGGAATGTATCGTATTCAGGGTACTATAGTTTGCGCTGACGGTACATATATTTGAATAAATACTGTAATATTTTCTAAGATGTCGCACTATGACATTGCATATACTTATTAAATAATTTACCTTATGAAAATATAAACGGTTTAATAAAGTTAAGCTGATTTGTATAATCGTAATTATCTTGGTTCTTCAATTTAGATCATGCTTCTATATACAGTATAAATATGAATTTTACTTTTTAATATTAACAAGTTTATAGTTACGTTTCTATATAATAAAAATATACTACCTTCAAAAATTGTTGGATTTTAGTGCATACTTTACTCACGAGTCAAAAAGTTTATTAATATAAATTCGATTATAAAAATTGATAATCATAAAAATGTTAATCAATATTTGGACCCCAAAATTTTGGGGTTACTCAAAAGTGATGAACCAAACACGCCAATATGATAAGAATGTCAACCCGGCTGTTTTCAGTTGCTACCTTACGTGTATTTTACCAAGTTTCGTTTATTATTTATTCAATTAATTTATTGGTCATTCGATTAGTCAACTAATTGATTAATCGATTAGTCGATTAATCGCCAACTAATCGATTAGTTGAATAAAATTGATTAATTGATTAGTTGGATAAAATGATCTATCAACTAATCAATTGAAAAATTTTCATCGATTTGTATCACTAGATAATATGTTAAATTTGTTTTTTTTGATTGAAAAATCCAAAATTGTGTATCAAATCTCTAAATTACAAGTAAAATAAAAACAAATAGCCGTTTTGATGCATGCTTAGGTGCTGAACAAGTTTACTTAGTGCATTTTGTTAGAATTAATTAATAAATATTTGTGAATTATAAGATTTTATAAAATTTTATTAATAAAATTCTATAAAATTTTATGATTCATAAAATTTTGCTAATTTATTTTAACAAAATGCATTAAGTAAACTTGTTTAGCGCCAAAAAATATATATAAATATATTCGGACTCAGACCAGTCTGCAGACTTCGGACCAGACCCGAACTGGACTCATTGTTGAGTCTAAGTCTGGTCTGAAGTCTGAAATTAGTAAAATTTAGAGTCTGAGTCTGGTCTGATCCCGGAACGGACCCAAACTGAACCAGACCCAGACCAGACCTAGGAGCACTATGCCCAACTGTGTAATTATATGGGAGAACAAATGTAATAAGTAAGATCAAATTCAACAATTAGCATTATATTTATTTTCAATTAATTCTTTATAAACTATTTGTAAAAAAAGCTTTTTAATATTTAAAAGTTTTATAACAATAGTAAACTTGATATTGTTTTTTCTATATAAAAAATATAGCAAAAATATGCTCTTACTATTTTTCAAATTCTAATAAAAAACTTTAACTATAACAAAGTTTTAAAGAATAAAGAGTTATATAAAACTATTAATATATTAATAACTATATTTGATTTATTTAAAATTTTAAAAATACTAATAATAGCAAATTCAATAATTTGAATAAAAACAAAGGCTTGAAAAGTTTATATATTGCAAATTTAGTAAATTTAGAATTACCAGAATTTTTAGTATCTAAAGATACAATATTTTCTTTAGAATTTGTTACAAACTAATTAAACTAGAGATTAATAATATAAATTACAATCTTTTTTGATCAAATAGTATTGCAAAACAAAGAAGATTTATATTAGTATTTAAATCATACAAATAATTTATAATTCAAAAACTTATTATTTCTATATTAACAACTGTGACAGATTATAATGAAATTCAGATTAAAATGAAATGATAGTATAAAATCTCGAAAACTAAATTTTTTTGGGGTGTATTTTTTAGGGTTAGGGTTAGTTTTAAAAAAAATTATAATAAACAAGTATTAATGGGTTTTAGAATGCTAGCAGGTTAAGTATAGAATGTAGATTTCATTTTAAATTATGATCTGCGACAATAACTGTGTACTTATCCCCTGGCTTAAGTACAGATTATAGCACTGTATCTTAAAAAGAGACCAGTATGACAAATTACAGAGCCCAATTATAATAAGATAAAGAATAAGTCAGACATGATCTCAACAGCAGCAAACTTGATTTTTTCACACAGAAATCTGGTAGGCTTAAGAACACTATAGCAAAACCAAATGGCATATTACATTATAGAGCTGAGAAAGTGACTAAATAGCAAGAGGGACTTAGGCAAAGCAACTTGGCTAAGAATGAAACAAGCGCGACTTGACTGTAAAAGCGGATCCTGTATTACAACTCTGAATCTATCAAGTCTAGAAGTAGCCAAGCTTAAACATAATCTTGTATACAAAATTCTAATAGAAGCGAGAAGAATGAATCTGAACTTGCACTTAGAAGAAATAGAAAAAAGCTTATAGCTAGCAGAAAAAGGAACAGAAATTGCAAGCTTACTGAACTAAAAAACTCTAGCTAGCTTCTGACGGAAAAAATATGAAATTATTCTTTCTTGAGCAGTTAATTGATTACTCTGAAGGCCTGTTAGGTACATAGAAACAGCTCAAAAAGAGTAAAAAGCAAAGGGCAGCAGGAAGAAAACTAGCATGGTTCACGAAAATAGAAGAGTTGGTTTTGTTAGAAACTAGTAGCAGAAAAGTGAAGGTGGTCTTTGAAACAGTGTGGTCTAACATACTCAGTCCTATAATTCTATTTACCGAAATAAGTGAAGACAAGAGAGTAAAAGACTGGATTCTCGTGAACACAAAAGAAGGGTAAAAGTAGGAAGAGTAGTGCAAAAAAGTTATAAAAGGCTCCTGTTAATTGAACATTGGCAAGCCAGAAAAAAAATATATGATAGTAGCCTGGTTATTAACAGATATGAAGGCTACAAACTTAACCAGGTGGAAGAAAAGTGTTATAAAAATCTCTGTCTAGTTAAAAGAAAACGAAGAAACAAGAATATTGCATTTGATACAAAACTAGTTGAAATCAAACACTCGAATGAATATAACCAGCACCTTATCACTTCACTAAATTACTTCGCAAAAGCTATAACAAATAGTAAATGAAAACAGATATCACAAATATAGAAGCAAATGAGTAGCGACTTGAAAGTATTGCAGTTTACATGATAGAAAGAAAACTGATTGAAAGTTCTCTCGAAAAATCTAAAGCCAGAAGAGAACTCAGTAAAATCATGCAAGGTCTGGTAATCTGAGAATCAATTTGCTTTTACATTGATGGCTTACTTTTAAATGATAAGGAGGATCCTGGAAAAAGGAGAATGAGACTAGGTTGGATAGCTATTAAAAGTGAAAAAGAAAAAGCACCCAAACAGAAAATTGCAAAGTTCCAAAATGCAATCCAAGACTGGCCCTCCTCTACCAGAGCGGAACTTGCAGCTATATGGTCAGCTTTTACTTGTTGCACCAATGAAAGCCTCAGTAACTATATGCACGGACAGTGCAGTAGCTAATTCAGGTAATTCAGATAGGCAAGACAAAAGAAAAAAATAGTGAAATACTTAAAAGGAAAAATCTATATCTGTTGAAACACATTAACCAATTAATTCAAATAAAAGAGCTAAAGCTTAGACTTAGAAAAGTAAAAGAGCATAGTAGAATTCCTAAAAACGATAAAGCTGACCAACTAGCTAGAGAGGATGCATTAAGTGATAGGATTTTATTGCCAAATGGCCATGGAATAAAGGGTATACCGAGCTGAAATAAAAGAACATCAGAGTTGACAATGGTACAAGAAGTTTCATTACGCAGCTTACAGAAATTAGCATAAACATAGAATGTTACATCTGAAAAGCATCATGAAATGGATAAACGCGAAGAAGGAGAAAAGCACAGTAGCTTGGAAAGAGGTATGGAGGGATATTGAAAGAATTAAGGGATGGAAATGCAGAAATAGGTTGGAGAATAGGGATTAGATTTTTAGAGTTAAATGTTTAAATAATTTGTTACCTACGATACAAGTACTAAATAGAAGGAAGAGTAGTTTATATAATAACAACACTTGTATTATTTGTTGGAGAGAAACAGAAACTATGGACCATCTAGCTAAGTACTTAGTGCTATAGCCGCTTTGGGACATCCTCGAAAAGAAAGTAAGCAAACTTATCAAGAAACTAGCAGAGTTGGACAACAAACAACTAAACTTGGCGACTATAAGAAATACAGTTTTTGGAGTATAGCAGAAGAAAAAAACCAATATAAGAAAAGAACTTATGCGGGGACTGGTGACCAAGTTGGTTATTAAGGCAGTAAAGTATGTAATCGACAGCGCAAGAAGAAAATTCAGATACAAACAGGCTATAGTTAAACGTTTTAAGAAACAGTTTTTTTTTTTTTATATTAGGAGGAACCCCGGGTGTAGCTCCTGCCCCAAACTTTTATTAATACTTAAGTAAGTTGACATATTGCCGAAGTACATACATATTATATACAAGTATTGGAACTAGGACTTTAGGTAATATCTACGACTAAAACCCACCAGAGCCTTCCATACTCCTATTTATATGACTGGCCTGGCTTGTATGTCCTTCAACCAACAATTGGTATCCACATGTCCGCTACTTTACCTACACTACCTAGTATCATCACTTCCAATTTGGTGTACGTTGCCAGGTAGGCGCTTTGTGCTTCCAGATTGGTGTAGCTGAGATCCCCTAATGGCGTACTTCTCAGAAGTTCGTATCTTAAGCTATGCAGCTGCCTCTACCATATTGGGTAAGTATCTCAAGCCTGCATACTGCCGCAACTAGCCGGGTTCCTGCAACTTCGGGGCCTAGGATTTAACGTTCTGAATTCGGTAATGTGCAAACGACTGTACTTCCCTCTATGGTGATGATGTAACCAGGCTTGTTTCGCAAATGCTTCCAGTACTAGATATAGTTGGATGGCATCATGAGGCTCAGGGGGACCCTGTTACCACTACAAGCACTTGTACCAGCTATATCCATATTGGTGGTCCTAGCACTTCTTAGCGTCCAAAGACTCCCATATGGGTACGCTCAGAGCCCGTTGGGTCTTGACACGTACATGCCTCCATGCTTCCACCTCTCACTGGCTAGTGAGTTCCGGTTGTCCTTACAGGTTTATTCCGATTTCCAGTACTCACATCTGACCCTTCTTCCAACCTTTTACCAATCTCTCCCAAACTACCAAACCAGTTAGCTCGGAAAGATTGGTTGGTCTGGCTTTATGTGCCTGACGGACTCCCTCTTTTTGGTACCTAATTCTGAAACATAGGTCCTTTTCCTCCGGTACAACTTTGGTGGCCAGATTGGTGTCACCTCTTGCCATAGGTCTTTTTTTGTATGGTTTTTCAGTCTCTAGCCGAAATTTTGGTCTTCTGTAGTACCGTTGTTTTAAGAAACAGTTTTACAAGCATATTTGGAGCTTCCACTATGAATTACTAACGGACTGGGATAAGGCCAGAGGTATCTTGAAAGAAGACAAGAAGCACAAAAAGAAAAAAAGCAAGAAGCTAGAAAAAAAGTTCACTCATAGGAAAAAGAACAAGAGACCCTGCAGGAAAATGGAAACGGAAGGCAATCAAGAACTAAAACTTAAGAAAAGGAGAGAAAAAGATAAGATCGTGAAAACAAATGAAAGTATAGTTGAAAATTGGATAGTATAGAAAAAGAAACTTCTTTGCTCAAAGTCAAACAAACGAATTGTTAAGCATTCTTGACAAGGCATACAACGGCCAGTTAATAATTATCAGGAGCTAATCATAAAGATTACAAAATTCTTAGCAAGTTAAGAATCTGAAGTAAAGCAGAAAGTTGTTTTGGCAGGTCGCATTGGGCATTAGGTTGGTGAATTATTATTAGATAGAACTTTAGACAAGTAGAATATACAATAGTGTAGTTTACTTTGTAGTTCAAATAATTAATAAAGACAGGACTGTTTAAAAAAAAAACAAAAACTTATTTTTTATTTTTTTTTTTTTT
>QKWP01000961.1:68669-110407 GCA_003550325.1 Gigaspora rosea
TTATTATTATTATTATTATTATTATTATTATCGTTATTATTATTTTTTTTGATTCTGTAAAGTTTTTTCAGTGTTGCTTAAAAAAAAAGAACATTCGAAAAAAAAAAGAAAAAGAAACAGCAAAAAAAAAAAGATGATAATAAAAAATTCAAAGTGTTTAAAAAAAAACAAACTAATTTTAAAAATTGGGAGGGGGGAAATTTTGGTTTTTGCTTGTTGAAAAAATAATAGTCTTATGCAACATATAATACATAAAATAATATGTATGTATATATATATATATAATAATAAAAAAAAAAAAAACGAGGATTTCTATATATTTTATATAGTATGTTATGTATATAAAATGAAAGGATTTGAAAGTTCATGAGATTTTTTTTTTTTTTTTGTTTGATAAAAAAACTTGAAGAGAATGAATTAATGAAATTTTGAAATTTTGAAATTTTTTTTTGGAGTTTGAAAGTTTGAATGAAACGGAAACGAAAAAACTAAGCTTATAACGAAAGTAACAAAGTCATAAAGTCGTTAAATGAATAGCATATATAATATATAACAAAATATATAGTTATAAATAATGATGATAAATAATAAAAGAAATATATATAATATATATAATTTTTTTTTTTTTTTTGTAGGGTTTTAAATAAAGAAAAATGTTGATGATAAAAAAAAAAAAAATGATGGAGGAGAAATTTCTATATATATAAAGAAAAAAAAAGAATGTATATATAAAAAAATATATAAAATGAATAGAACGTAAATGAGTACCCATCACGGTCTAACTTTTAATTCGCATTACTACGGAACAAAGAGATTTACGAATCTCTTTTGTTATCATGTTTAAAAAAAATTTTAAAATAAAGTAAAGCTTTTGCCCACCCAATATTTTGGCAAAAAAGAATGAATATATATATATGTATATATGTAAATATGTATATATATATATATAAAAATGATGTGATGCAAAAAAAAATCGATAATGTTATAAAAAAATTGAAAGTTTGAAGTGAAAAGAAGAAGAAAAAAAAATATATAAGAATAATAATAATAATAAAAATCGAATCGAAAAAAAAAATACTCCAAAGAACTAGAAACTTAGAAAACTATAGGAAAACTATAGGAAAACTATAGGAAAACTATAGAAAACTAAAAGTTAATAAAACCTGTTGTTGTTATTGTTAAAAGGAGTCGGTAAATTTACTACATGTTGACGATAATCGAAATTGTTCGCGTTATTATTATTGAAAATTCCAAAACAGGAATTATTAACACCGATAGGACCGGTAGTAGAATTAACCGTAGGAATATTATTATTATTATTTGGAAGTGGTGGTAAAGCTCTAGCTCTTGGAGATGCAGTCGGGTCATTCACTATATCACTAATACGATTCGGATTCGATAAAGATGGATAATTAATATTCATATTCATATTCATATTCGTATTTGTAAAAGTGAAATTTGAATGACATTGTGGTTTCCAATCACAATTATCGATACTCATTCTACCAAAACTTGGTAAAATAGCATTATTTAATGAATTTTGTGCATTAAAATTATCTGGTTCCCCCAAAGGTCCTAAAATTGGTGAAGGTCCAGGACTATTATCAGGTGTATGCCCAGGGGTAGGCATAAATTCTCTTTCTTCATCGGATCCATTATCTTGACACATTGTTGGTGGTGAATTAACTTGAATATCATAAGATACTGATAAAGGTGGACTCATCAAATTATATTCATTATTATTTTCATTATTAGATGAACGAATTCTTTTTGAATAATGATCAATTATAGGAAAATCCAATGTAGGATGTTGAGTAATAGGATAATTTATACTTTGAACTCTATGATAATCCATTGTTGGAATAGCGATAGTAATTGATGATTGAGGTAATTGAACTTGATGAACAGGATGAAACATTGAAGGATTTCCATCAATAGAACCAGCAGAACTATTACTTGAAGAACTAGAATTTGAACTATTACTGTTACTACGAGACCGGAATGCATTATTATTTTTGAATTCTACAGTCATTTTTTGCTGCTGTTTACGTTTATCCTTTTTATTTGTATTTGAATGAATACGTCTATGACGAGTTAATTCATCAGATCTTGAAAACCTTTTTTCACAACCAGGAAAATCACAATGATGAGGTTTTTCACCAGTGTGAGTACGGATATGACGAGTTTGGTGTTCCAATCTGTAAAAACCTCTGAAACATATATTACATTTATAAGGTCTAGGAGCATTTTGCCTATCCACAGACGCGTGTGAACGTCGTCTTGATACGGAAGATGATGAAGGAATAGATGGTGGAGGTGGTGGTGGATTGGAAATGATAGGATCATGACTCGCGTCGTACAAATGTTGAGTGAAAATTGATTGCATAGAAGAGTGAATTGGGGTAGGACACAAGATGTTTGATAAAGAAGCTGCTGCAAAATCTTTTTTTTTTAAAAAAAAAAGAAATTATAAAAAAATCTTGATAAAAAAAAAAAGTTTATTTTTTTTTTTTTTCGAGAAAATCGTTAAAGAGCCAAAAGCATAAGTAAAAGAATAAAGAATCTTATACTTTAGGCTTGATTTATAAAGAATTTACGGAAAGTTGTTTGAAGTATTCGTAGGGTGGCCAAAAAATTGGTAACGAAAAAATCATACAGGAAAAAAGTAGAGGAAAGTTTGACTTTATATAAATCTCTTCATAATTAAAAATACAATGGGTTTATATGGTTTATATGGTTTATAGTTGATTTATGTATATAAAAAACGGCGTGTCCTTTGTTGTGACACGAATTTGCACCTAACATGTGAAATGATATTTGGAATAACTACGCCTTTTAGTAAGTATAAGTTGTTTGTATTTTAATACTGTAAATACTGTAAATATTGTAAATATTGTAAATACTGTAATAAACTGACTGTATACAACTGTCTATATCTGATATATACCTGATACTGTATTATACTTGTAATATACAGTATACTAGTTTCAATAGTAGTTACGAATGCTACACAAAAATACAATATACATCGAACTGACAGATCTAAGGAACACAAAAGGTAAAAAAAAGAAAAAAACTATAGCCCAAGTAACCAAATATACACCGCATATATATATCTCATTTACATTATACTTTATATTATACTCAACACAATTGATATAATGACTCGTTATCTTTAAGATCAAAAAATTTTTTTTACAATAAAAAAAAAAAAAAAGAAAGTTACCATTTTACGTGAACCGTTCCAACTTTTCCTAATTAGGGCAGCCCCACAAAATTTTCTATACATTAGAATTTCAAATTTATATTATTTTGAGAGAAAAATTTTCAAAAGACTGCATAAAATTTCATTACATGAATAACAATTATAAATTTTTATGATACTGTATACTGCACTAGATTGAACTTACTTATCGATAGATACTGTATGTACTGTATGTACTGTTGTACTTTTATATATTGTTTTTGAACATTATTTTATTTTGAAAACGTTAATTTTTTTTTATATTAAAGTTAATTTATTATTATAATCTTATTTGTACTGTACAGTTACTGATATTGATAGTTATCAATTAGCTTATCATTAGCCAGTTATAATTATTAAATTATTATTATTAAATTATTATTATTATTAATAATAATAAAGATATTACGTATTTTTTAATCATACAAAAAAATATATATCTTTTTTAAAATAGTATAGAACGAAATTTTTTGATAAAAGAATATATGCAGAGAATGCAACATGATACGGCAGGACTCGCAGGATGCATCCGCCATACGACTTATTAAAACAATCTAAGAAATTTAAAATCTAAAAATAAATGCATTAGATGCAACATATGAATCTATCACAAAATCATGTTCATAAGTTATAAAATTGACAGTTCCTGATGTTAAGCTTTCCATTTCAGTAATTTATCGTGTTATACCACGTTTTTTCATTTACGATTGACAATTGTCAAGTTAAAAGAGATCATAAACTAAAATAATTAATAATAGTATAAGAAATAGATTTTTTAAAAAAAATTTTTTTTTTTAATAATAAAAATTTGAATTAAAATAATTAAAATAATTAAAATAATTAAAATAATTAATAAAATAATTAAAATAATTTAAAATAGTTAAAATAATTAAAATAATTTAAAATAATTAAAATAATTAAAATAATTAATAAAATAAAAAATCACTTTTTTTTTTTTTTTTTTTTTTTTTTTTTTTTTTTTTTTTTTTTTTTTTTTTTTTTTTTTTTTTNTTTTTTTTTTTTTTTTTTTTTTTTTTTTTTTTTTTTTTTTTTTTTTTTTTTTTTACCTCCACATCTAGTCACAATATGGACACGGGAATTAGTCACCATTTATGAATATATGAATATTATGAATACACGCATTTAATCAATATTATATAACTTGTACTTTTTACAATGATATAAAAGGTTAGAACAAGAGCGAATGTTGACATCGATCATGGTTAAGAACGGTTGACAGGTCACACACATGTTACCATTGATAACAAATAAACAATCGTAAATTTTGGGTTGATTATTTTGAAGTTCAAGTGACGTTTTTTAAACGTAGATCTAATACAATCTATCTGTCATTGACATTGATGATCAATTACTATGTCAAAAATTTTAAGAGTTTTAAAGGGAACTATCAAAAATTAAAATTCTTATATTTAGAATACCGGTTATAATTCACGTTATCCACGTTATCGTACATCCAGGTGTGTCTCGCGCGACCGATCACAAGATTTTGACAGCTTGTTTTTTTTTTAAACGTTAATTTTATTTATTATACTGTATAAAAATTTACGGTGATATTTTATTTAAATTAATTTATTGTAATTTACTGTTTTTATATTACACCCTATTTACAGTAATTATAGTAATTATAGTAATTATGATTATTACTGTATTACTGTATTATTATTATAAATTATATACTGTTTAATACTGTAATACATACTGTATATACTGTATATACTTTAAAAATATTTATAAATTTAATAAATTTAATAAATTTAATAAATTTATAATAATTATTATTATTTATTATTTTTTTGTTTTATTATTATAAATTATTATAAAAATTTTATAATCTTTTTTAATAACATTTTTTTCCAATTTTTTATAATTTCATAATAATAATATTATTCGAAATCAAAATAATATTGTTATTAAAATATAATGTAAATGCAATTATATATGACTTATATTAATGACATATATTTTTACTCTTGTTTCTTTCCATATTAGTGTTATTAAAGCATGTAAGTTAATGTATGCTGTGTAATTTATTTTTATGTTAAAAGGATTAATCAATTTTTTGAACTCATATGAAAAATCCGTATTAAATAATCTCAAACTTCTTTGAATTAAAATGTTCCGATATTTCTCACATTGATCGTCATAAGAGAGTGAAAAAAAAAGATTTTTTTATTTATTTATTTTTTTTTTTCATACTTCTAATGTTCTATATGCCAATATATGCTAGTCTATGCTATGGTGTTACAATCATTGATAATATATTCATGTGAAGATCTCGAGTTTATGAACAATGTTGTACATTCAAATGTCCTCTTCTAAAAGAAAAAAAAATATGCAGATGATTATCTTTCAATGCATATCATGTGTTTTTTATGCATCCTTTATGTACTATTTATGTAACGATGAATATATATATAAATAATATATATAAATATATGTATCAGTAACGTTGTGTTCATAATGATAAAGGTACGCCAAAGTTGTCATTAACATATTAGTATCTCTGGATGCTCGTGTGATCACTTCAACTCCACGATATTTGGCACGATGTAAATAGCGCGATACATAATTGATATGAAAGATAACAAATATATTTGTTATCGTACTGTACTTCTGTACTTACGGTATACTTGTTATTTGAATATACGGTACTTTGTTATTGAATATACTTTAATATATAATATATACTTGAATATACAGTACTTGTTAAAATTCTTGAGACATTAAATACAAAGACAGCATAAGACAGCATAAGACATCATTAATACAGGCAGGAGAATACAAAAAATACAAAATATAAAAATATATTATTTTTGAGGAATACAATATACTTTAATTAATACAATATAAATATTTGATTTTTCCGTTAATTCGTTTTACTCCTCTTAATTGCCTTTATCGTATTAGTATATCGCACGTTTTTATGAACAACAATATATTTTTATTCATTTTCTTTTAATCTTGTTTCGGAAATTTGAAATGTTTTTATTTGAATATTTGATTCCCAAAGTTAGTTGGTCTTGAATGCTATCATCGATTTTTCCCTTTTCATTAATTTAAATCTCATGAATTATTTCGTAATGCTTGTGTATGTAGTTAAAACAATGGGTTATTTTTTATTGATATCCTGCTCTAGTAATCCCTTTGTATTCTTTTCGTTGTTCATGTTCTCCACACGTACAATATCCCTTTTTTTTCTTTCCCCCCCCCCACAATTACCTGTGAAAATTAGTTCAAACTTTTCTAATTTAGTTATATCTGCTGTTCTACTCCTTTGAGTAACGATACACTTATTACACACGTGCATGTGAAAGATACGTAATACCTACATTAGATTTTGGTTACACCATTCGTCTCTATACTTGTCCAATTTTAGTATTTCTTGAACAAAGGAACAATGAGTCTATCTTTTAAAACAAACGATATTAATTGTATTATATGTCATTATTCATACGTATTATTTTGTATTATTATTTAAACATATTATTTAAACTTTTATTATTTTATTATTTTAATTATCTTTTTAATCTTACTTTCTTCTTTTTTCTATTGTTCGTTATTACTTATTACATATTACATTATTACTTTTTACTTTGTTTTTTTTTCCCGCCTAACTACTATGCTAGTCTTATGCTAGTCTGGAATTTTTTTTTTTTTTTTTATGATTAATTCTTTTAAAGATTGTCTTCTAAAACGTATCTACTATTTACCTGTATACTGTATATACTGTATACTGTATACTGTATACTGTAGTACTACTATTATCAGTTATTACTGTTGTTGTTGGTACTACGATTATTATTGATGTTGGTACTACTATAAGTACTACTATTAATACTGGTTAAAACCTTTCATTTTTTTTCATTTTTTTAATTTTTTTCATTTTTTCCATTTTTTTTTTTTTTTTTTTTTGTGATCATTTTGATAAAGTACAGTACATGCGTGTGTATCCAATTAAATTTTTCCAAACGAATATAATTTTAGCTAAATGCATATTTTACATATTTTTGAACCCTTTCGGTAATAATTTCGGTTATTTAATTCGTTAATCATGTGCAGAGGCGTAAATCTCCTATAATTTACAATTTGTAATTTTCCTTTAAATTTTAAGTTTGAACTTTGTTACCCTATCTTTGATTTCTTTTCCTTTGAATCTTTGTTAAAACGTTAACTTTAATCCTGGTTCTTCGGCTTACATTATATATTCTCAGGAACCCTTACGTCCTACCTTGTTGGTACTCCCAAATATTTATGCATTATATGTATCTCCCCATCTTTGCATTAAACGTACAAACTTTGTGCTTTTGCTTTTGTTTCATAACATTCAAACATTCAATACAGTAAACATTAGTAACATTGGTTCATAACATTTGGTTAACAACCATTTTGATTTCATATTGTCATTTTAAGGTAATTTTTTTGTTACTCTAACTTTTTTTTTTTTTCTCATTTGATTTATTTGGTTTATTTCCGTTATTTAAAGTTTATTTAAAAACTTCTGTCAACCCCTTTTTGGTTTTGATGTCACTTTTTAAGGTACATGTTTTTTTAATAAATAAATACGCATATCAAATATCGGTATATAAATAACTTTTTATAAATAATTTCACATGTCTTACAAATTAATAATATATCTAAACGTTTATTTAAGTTTATTTAATGTCAAAAATACTAATCTATACTTATGTAATATATATGTAATTCAGTAATTTATATGTTAATTATCTATTTTTTTATAAAAAATCTTTCAAGTTTTACAATATAAAATTCTTAATCTAGATTAGGTATTGAAAAGGTAAAAATGATCTTTCCCTTCATGTTGTAAATCTTTTTTTACTTACGTACGTACTGACGTACGTATAATTTTTTTTAAAGTCATATATGTTAATTTTATTAAAAGGGTTTTTTTTTTAAATTATATTATTTCATATTCTAAAAATTTTCCAATTTTACCTATTTATTGTATAATAAATTTCTTAATAAAAAATGTCAAAATTTATATGTTTAGTCTCATTTAAATTTTTACTTCAACTGTACGTACAGTACGTACTGTACTTACTGTACGTACGTACTTTTCTCCTAAATTCATCCTCCCTGAAAATACTTTGACACATACTTTATTTTAATACCAGTTTTAAAATTTTTATTACTGTATTTAAAATGAATTTTTAATTTATTATTAATTAAAAAACGTGATTTTTTTATATATAATTTATATATATATATACCTCGTATATTTTTTTGTATTATTTATAATTGTTTAAAAAAAAATTATTAAAGCTTCGCAAAATAAGCCGTTTTATTTCGTTTTATTTTATATTTATAAAATACTGTATGTAAAATTTTTATATTAATGCATTTTGTTTTTAATGTTAAAATTTTTAATACTGTATACTTAAAGTTTATTAATTACTATTTTATTCTTAATTCAAAAAAAAAAAAATTACGTAATGCGCATTAAAAAATTTTTTTTTAAAAAATTAATATAAAATGCATTTTTGCATTTTTGTATTTATAGTGTTTATATAGTGTTTATATAGTGTTTATATAGTGTTTAATACTTTATTACCTTATCCTGTACTTGTTTTTCTTATGAATATGGTATAGAATGAATTTAAAGTTAAAATTAAATTATTAAAGATTTGAATTAAGTTTGAAAAACTTTTTGTATTGGAATTATTGTGATTTCTATTGTGATTTTTTATTGTGATTTTTATTGTACGATTTCTATTGCGATTTCTATTGCGATTTCTATTGCGATTTCTACTGCGTATTACTATTACGAATTACTATAAAATATTGTTACAAATTTACCCGACAAATAATATTGGTCAAAGTTATATTCTATCGGAAATTATTGTGAAAAATTCTTTACAAAATTTATTCATTGTATTTAATAATCTAGATCAATAATTATTTGTTTGTATTAAATTTAAAATATTGTTAGTTTAAAAAACTATATACAGTATTTATATATACAATATATATTTATATATACTTTATTTATATATACTATGTATATATATAGTATTTTGTAAAAATATAATAGTATCATATTTTGTAACAATTTTAAAATTTAAAGTTTATATATTTACTAATAAATTATTTTTAATTAAATAATTTAATATAGTTTAGATTTATTTTAAAAAGTTAAATAATAAACTAAATACTATTTTATAAATTATAATAAAGATTATACAGTATATTATAATAAAAAAACTTTTAAATACTGTATAAATTTTAGTTGATTTTTAGTATAAATAAATATGTAATTATTATATAAAAAAATTAACTTTTTTTTAACACTTTATAGCCCATTGCAACTTTATTAGAAATTATATAGAGACTATATAACATACAATTTAACAAATAGAAGAACATTCTCAGTATTCTACAAATAAGTACCCAAGTTTGGCTATTGCACTGAAGATGATCTACTTATACTCATGTGTAGCCTTTTCAACACATCGAGTATAGCACAACCTAGTCTTAGCTACCAATTTCAAAATCTATTTCTTTTTAAAAGCTTCTTTTTTAAGCTTTTTATAAAAAAGAATAAAAAAGAAAAAAAGATTAAAAGAAGACAAGACAAAATTACCTAAATAAAAACCAAAAAACTAAACAAAAAATATAAAAAAGAAAAACCAAAAAAAAAGCAAAGAAAAAATAGAAACTAAAGATGCTATTATATTTAGTATAAACAATAAAATTTATATAATACTACAAAAAATTAATGCCTATCAAAATGTTATATGTACATATAAAAAAAAACTATAACTAAAACTAAGAAACCAGATAAGAAATTTTTCATGTGCTCTTCTAGATTCCTAACATATCATTTATTGTTTATTTGTATATAGCAACCAAATTTACTTATGATAGTGCCATTTTCAAACTAGAAACAATTCACAATTTGAAAGAAATAAATACTACTAATCTTTTAAAAAAAGTAAGCCAAAATTCTCTGTTTTTGATAAAAATTTTAAAAAAACCCAAAGGGAAAAGAGATAATACTTGTAAAAAACTTAAAGGAAAAAGTGTAGTCTATATATGGTAACAAAATTTTTTTGGATTTTGAAACCTGAAATTAAAATTTTTTCTGAAATTGTTTTTGATCTATTTTAGAAGCATGCCATTTATTATATAATTTTTTTATATTCCATGGTCCCTAATGGTCTCTCGTGACTATTTTTGATGATATTTTTATGATGATGTAATACCGTGAAGATATCAAAAACTTGTACACGGTATGATATTATCATTAAAAATTTTAATCAGAAACATTATGGCATAGGAACCATGAAATATATCAGATATTACATGTGCGCTGTGAACATCATGTGGGCTTGGTGCTACAAAAAGGGGGTAAATTGACAATTTTTCAAAAATAATTTTTTTTATACAAATCAATTTAAAATAAGATTTGGAACATTTTTTACTTAAAATACAAAAGCAGTTATATTAATAAAATTTTGTAGTATAGCTCTTTAAAGCTGGTATTTTCTTATAATTTATACATATTGGCTAATCCAAAGAATTGCTGATATCTCTTGATTTACTGGTCCGTTTTGAATAATTTAGCTATCAAAATGTTCGTCTCATTGAGACGAACATTTTGATAGCTAAATCATTCAAAACGGTCTAGTAGATTAAGAGATATCAGCAATTCTTTGGATTAGCCCATATGAACATAAAAATTGATTTTCCGAGGATCTTTTGTTTTGTCGATCTACCCTCTTTTTCAGCACCAAGCCCATGTGTTACCACGGTTTCGCCGTGCTAACTCATGATATTCACAACAGCCCATGTAATATCTATTACTTACTTAGTAACTACTTTATCTATATATAGTGTAATCATTCTATTTCAATTTTAATTAGTTAATATAATGACTAATATTTATAATATATTATATAAATATATATAATAAATAACTTTTGATCTACTGGTCCATTTTGGATGATTTTATTACCAAATATTCATCTTAATGAGACGATTCTAACAAGTCCAAAATTATTAAAATCTAATTACAGAGCTATAAGATCGCTAAGATTTTGTATTATTTTATAGAATTTAATATTTTTGCGCATGTGCGCTATAATGCACATCATAACGTGAAATTAAAACAACCAAGATAACCCTTTTTTTTTGTTAGTTAGGGTTAGAGTGAGATTAGAATAGTATGTAGGTGAGAAAAAGGGCTTTATAGTAAAATTTTGCAAGTAATTTTTTTTGTTAGAGCACGAAGAGTGGTTTTATAAGCAAAATTAGGAGCCACAGGCGATTTTTTAAAAGATCGCTATTTTTTTTCGATTTCATATTATACCTGATCCTACGATCTGATTGGTTTATCAGATGGGTGCGTTACAACGCATATGTGCTAAATTACATAAACCTATTTTATATATAAATATATAAATGATACAAAACTTTATAGATTTTATAAACCTATAATTGGATTTTAATAATTTTGAGTAAAATCATTTAAAATGGACCAATAAATCAAAAGTTACTTAATATTAAATAATATAGTAAAAGAGGTATTTTGACAAAAGGTATTGTGGTAAATTTGGTTATCTCGTAGTATAATAATTAAAATTAAGTGATTATTATATCAGTCGATTTGTCTCAATAAGAAGAACCGATTAGTAGTTAAATCATTTAATTCTGATCACCAGGTTACAAAAAATAACCAACTTTATATTTTGTTTAAACTTTTTTTTGTATAGCATACATATCTTGTAATCTATTGATCAGAATTAAATAATCTTGTTACTATTCAATTCATCTTATCGAGATGAATTGAATGGTTTAAAAATTATTTGATTCTGACAACTGTCTTACAAGATATTTTCAATTCACTACAATATTTTTCACTCCCTTAAATTTTGACTTTATGATACGATATATAAAGTCAGTTATTACTGTTTAAAACAATTAGCTATATTACTATTTTTATATAAAATTTACTTAATGTTATATATTGATTTAAACAAGCAAATAGAATTTTTCTTTATAATAAAATAAAAAAGTTTTTATTTTAACAACTTTAACTTCGCCACAATACCCTACTTTATCTTATTTTTTTTTTTTTTTAAACCAGCGGCCCTGCTTTTATTAAAGAGGTAGTAATATATTTACATTATTCTAGTTACGGTAAGTTATAATGCTACACTATACTTTTCCAGCTACTAACTAAAATTCTCCTTATTTAATAAAAACTTACTCGATACCGAAGTACCCAGGTGCGACCTGCTATGACAACTAGTTCTTCTCCTACAGGTACCTGCAACTCACTACAAGTATTCTGTATTCACCGAATGGCTGCTGTTAGCCTTGTCAGGACCGCCTTTTTCTTTAAATCCTTCTCACCTAGCTTCGATGGTGGAATGATTTTACTCAAAATCCAACATAAGAAAAAAAAAATTTAAAACGAAATCTAAAGGAAAGTATAAAAAAGGGAAGTACTACTAAACCTAAACGAATTACCAAAAAACAAAACAAAAAGGAAAAAAGAAACAAAATGAGAAAAACAAAGAAAAGACTAATCCTGACAGTTACGAAATGAAATGTATAAAATATAAAAATTATATAATACTATATAGAAACTCTACTCAGGTATTATATGTTTAGGAAGAAAAGAAAACAAACAAAAAGAAAAATCGCCTTGTAGCAAAGTTTGTAAGAAATTTCTTCGTACGGTCCAAAACATCTCTGACACGTCATTCACTGTTTACATCATAGCGTAATGGTCCACTCGTGACGTCGACACCAAACCAGTAGGCGTTCCCAATTTGGAAGGAGTAAACACTGCCGATCTTTTGGAGGGGTAAACCAAAATGCCCACATTGTTGAAATTTCGAAAATACCAAAGGAGCGGGAGGGAAGTACACCAAGTTATAAAGACTTGAAAGAGTTACACTATACAGAATATAATATCTAACCAAGCACTTTTGTATGTTTCCACATCCAAAAACCTTGACAAAACTAGCTACTACTTCTTCGCTTGGTAGTTTTCCAGACTTCTGCCGAGAGGCCTCGCTTAGGTGAGTCATCTTTTTCAACTCTATTTCAGTAACGACCGCTTTTGGTTCCATAGAAACCAAACACTCAGTGAATGGCCTTGAGCCCCAGCTGCTGAAAGTGGAGTTTTGTTGCATGTTACATATAATAACTGTATAGTTTTCGTAGGTCGGCTTTCTTGAAAAATTTGGTGCGAGAGATCGTCAGAAAGAGTTGTTTTTGTACCCTACTTTATCTTATATATATATTATATATATTATATACCAGTATTGTTTACTGAAATGTTCAAGTAAAAATTACCTGGAGCTGAATAATCACTGGACTAACTGGAACAAATATTACATATTTTGGCTTCCAGTAATAAATTGCCACAGATCCTTTTAGTGATAATTTTTACTACTAGAAGGAAGTTTTGTAACTTTTAGTAGTTTCTAGTAGCTTCTAGTAACTTTCAGCCTCTTTATAAAAATGTATTTTGTGCAAATAAACTTAATATATATATGCACACCTTATGCAAAGTTACTTTGTGCAACTTTATATGAGCTATATAACAAATTTTAATTTAATTATCAACAAAAAAATTTTTATATCTCACTTGAGATTAATATCATCTTGTGCGAAGTGTATAAAATTATAGGTAAAAGAATTTCATCACTATATGTTTGATGTTCATATATCTCTAATATTGTATTTGCCTAAATTTAAAAGTCCAGATATTAGAGTTTAATATAATAAACTTTTTTTTATTTATATGTGTGATAAACAAATGGAATTGGTCTCTTAAATTTTATTTATATTAGATTTCTTTTTGAATTACAAGTATTACAAAAATTTGGTTACAATTATATCATTTGACTAGAATATATGACTCAAAAAGATAATCTACCAACACAACATCTATATAATTTATTTTTCTTATCAATACAACAATTGACATTTTATTTTTATTTTCTATATACTAAAATAACTAATATAGTGATGCAAATTATTAATTATATCAACTTTTGCTATGCCAACAAGGGAGATAAATAACGTGAATGCCATGTCAATAGATTGTCTCTGATTTAATATAATTTTACTATTATAAAATTATATACAATTCATAACATTATATTTTGTTCAAAATTACAATTGTATAAAATTTAATTACCTCAAGCTTGCACAAAATTAAAAAATAGTTATAATTAACAAAATTTTATGAATCACAGATTAAAAATCCCACATTCTGTTTGATGTCCAAATTTAAAGTATATATGATATCTTCAAATTGAAATTTGTATAATCCTTTAGAACAAACTTGTACATATATAATAAATTGGTACTTTAATATTATATGAAAATATTGTACATTTTTATTGGTCAATATTATTTAAGTTCTAGTGAAAAAATTCTACTAGTGAAAAACCTCACTAGAACCACTAAAAGACTAGAAAAAATTGGTCTTCTAGTGGAATTTTAGAGTTCTAGTAACAACACTGTTATATACTATAGTCTGGTGCAAAAAAATTTGTATCTCAAATAGTTCTGATTCAAATATTTTTTGTACAAATTAATTTTTGATTTTTTTTAATTTAATATACTTATTAGGTTACCAGATTAATAAAAATAAAATTTTTTGATTATTTTATTGATAAAATAAAAAAATTTATTAATAGTAACTTTTTTTAACAATATTTACTATATAATTTACTATAGTAATCTATAGTAAGGGGAGGGCCAGAAATTAGCTGATTTCCTAGGAGGGGTCTGAAAAACTGGAAATTTAATATGAAGACCTGACTAAAATAGGGGGGTCAAAATTTTGGCCAAAATCAAATCAGCTGATTCCTGGCAGTACCCTAATTTATATATACGCATATATAGTATAAAAAAAATCAAATTACCTCACTTTAAAGTTTAATTTCTTCACAACTAGTGATTCAATTTTGCTCAAATTTTAACCATATCTTTATCATATACACATTAATGCACTTGCATAGTACAAGCTCATAGAACTGCATATTAGTTGCGAAAATATTTAAAATTCTTTTTTTTTAATTGAATACAGCAAATTGTACATGTAAAATTATTAAAATAAAACAATGCTAAAACAATAAAAATAATATAATAAGTTAGATTAAAACCTATTTTATTTGATATTAAAAATTTTTAATAATTAATCAAAAATATAACAACAAAGTTAAAATTATAAAACTTTTTGAGATACAAATCTTTATGCACTAGACTATATATATAATTTAATATATATAATATATATATTATATATAAACATGATCACTACTCTAATCCATGCATCCATAGTAAAATCACGTGATAAATAGCATGCTCCTTCAAAATTTTTTGATGCTTTTTTTGAATAGACAAAATTATAAAAAATATAAATATATATATTTTATTTGCTCTTTCTTATAAAAAATTTTAATTTATTTTTAGAAACCCAAAATAGATATTTTTTAAAATCAATTTCAGTGGCATGTATTGTATAGTTAGAAGAATTTTTTTTTTGTTGTTTTTTATTGTTTTTCTACAGAATACTTCATCAATAGAGGAAATCTTTAATTTTCCAGTTATCTTGTAAAAATATGCTTTTGGCTTGTATATTAAATATATAAAAAAGTCTTTAAAGTAGTAGTTAACCTTTATAAAAACTATTTTTCTGTATTAGTCTACTATATATTAAGTATAGGCAACTCTTTAACAAAAAATATTTTGTTTTTCTTCTATCAGTAATTTGGTTCAAGTGATTGTTGAAAAAAGTTTTTACCTAGACTAAATAAAAAATTAATTTTTTAACTTTAGCAAATTTATAAATAGTTAAATTTTAAATTAATATATGGGGTGAGTCAGTAGAAAAAGGACAAATCATTTTTAGTAAAATTTATTTAATTTTTAAACTAAAATATCTTGACAACCATTTAATCAAATTTGCTAAAAAATTTTTTATTTTAAACTTGAAATTATATAGAATTAAAATAAAAAAAATTATTAAATTTACTAAGATAGTTGTTAAGATATTTAAGCTTAAAGTCAAGAAAACTTTTATTTAGAAAAAATTTGTCCCTTTTCTACTGACTCACCCCCATATAGTAAAGTTTAAGAGTAAGATATTTTATTGGCTTGTATTAGGGATTGGAACTGTTTAACTGTTTAAAAATTGCTCTATAGTTCCGAGCAGAATTATGTTGGTTATAGGCCGAAATTATTTTAATGCTGGCCAAATTAAACAGTTAAATGGTTAAACGATTAAACAATTAAGAAAAATTTTAGGCAGTTCCAATCCCTAGCTTGTATAATGCATAAATTTGCAGATCTCCTGTTCCTAATTGGCCAAACTTGTGGTTTGGCCAATTAGAAACAGAAGATCTGCAAATTTATGCATTATACAAACCAACAAATTATTCTATCCTTAAATTAGCTCAAATTACTACTATATAATTAGTTTTTATCTGAAAATTTTTTAAATTATATTTAGTATATACTGTATATATATACTAATTTTTGATTTACAAATTTGTATAATATATAAAAAGTTAATATATTTGTTGTCCAAAGCGAAGCGAAGAACCTTTAGTTTCTTTGTATTATGTACAAAAGTTACTTTTTTGATGCATTACATATTAAAATATTAAAACGTAACTTTGCATTTTCTATCTGTTTACTTACATGATTTTTAAACTATTTTTTAATTGGTCATATATACCAATTTATGAAATTGATAATAACTTTTAATCTACTGGTCCATTTTGGATATTTAACTACCAAAATATTCATCTCAATGAGACGATTCTAACTAGCTCAAAATCATTAAAAACTAATCATAGGATTCAAAGAGCATTCAACTTTTGTAAATTTATTTAACATCAAATAAAACTTGATCCATTAGCCTGTTTTGAATGATTTAACTATCAAAATGTTTGTCTCACTAAGACAATTCTAACAAGCCCAAAATCGTTAAATTCTAATTACAGAATTTCAAGATCGATAAAAATTTTTATATTATTAGACAATTATTATTTTTTATAAAGTAGACATGGGTATTATAGTGCAGTTAAGTATTTTAGCTAATAATTCAATCAAAATTGAATGATTTTGGTACCTTTCGATTTGTCTTATCATGAAGAATCGAATGGTACCAAAATCGATCAATTCTAATCACTAGATCATAAGATATAGTTAATTACAATATATATATTAAAAAAGATAAATTGTAATACAGATACCAATTATAGTGACATACTATTTTTTATAATCTTTTGATCAGTATCGAACAATTTGTTACCATTCGATTTGTCTCATTGAGACAAATAGAATAGTACCAAATTTATGTAATTTTGACCAATACTTGTCAATATATCATAATTTAACCAAATTAAGCTGTGCAAGACAAATTTTAAAATTAACATGAAATTATAAATAACTTCTGATAGACCAGTTTAATTTTTATAATTTTACTACCAAAATGACCGCTTTGAAAAGGTGATTCCAACAAGCCCAGAATTGCTAAAATCTAATCACGAAATTATGAGATTGCTAAGTTTTTTGTATAATTTTTAATGAAAATTAGATTAGTTAAACTAATTTATTTTCATTAAAACTTTAACAATCCCGTAATTCTGTGATTAGATTTTAGCAATTTTGGGTTTGTTGAAATCACCTTTTTAAGATGGTCATTTTGGTAGTAAAATTATAAAAATTGGACTAGTCTATTAGAAGTTATTCATGATTTTATATTAATTTTAAAATTTGCTTTGCATAGCTTATTTTGGTTAAATTATAATATATCAGTCAAAATTATACGATTTTGGTACCATTCAATTCGTTTCAATGAGACGAATAGAATGGTGCTAAATTACATAATTCTGTTTGATAGTTTACAAAATATTGCAGTATACTGCAATATTTCTATTGCTATAATACCTATATCTACTTTAAATATTACTTTAATTGTAATATCTTGTAATACACTAATCAGAATCTGATGATTTTGGTACCAATCAATTCATCTTACTGAGACAAATCGATTGGTACTAAAATTACATAATTTCGATCAGTAGATCATAAGATATTGGTAATGCACTATAATTAATAATAATTAATAGTGCCGTAATACCTATATCTACTTTATATAAACTAATTTTAATTAAATAATTGTCAAATTTTTATCATTTTTTGGATCCTGTAATTGGAATTTAACAATTTTGGGCTTGTTAGAATTGTCTCACTAAGACAAACATTATAATAGTTAAATTCTTCAAAACAGGCTAGTGGATCAAAAATTATTCAATGTTAAAGAATTTTATTTAATGATTTTAAAAATTACTTTTAAAAAAATTATACAAAAGTTGAATAATCTTGGGATCCTATAATTAAATTTTAATAATTTAGGTTTAGAATTATCTCCTTGAGATAAGAATTTTGGTAGTTAATTATTCAAAATAAACTAGTAGATTAAAAGTTATTATTATATATACTATATAGTAAGAAATAGCAAACTTTTTTAATTATTTTATTTATATAAATATTTAGCTCTAGACAAACAATACTATGCATTTACCTAGTGGCTATAGATTACAATAAATTTTTTGTAGCCAGGGTCTATAACTAAGCCAGATATAATATAGTTAGAGTTAGTATAATGTTAAAATTAAAATTAGAATTAAAGTTAAAATTAATACAAAATCACAAAAAAATATTTTTTGTTAGTAATACAACAGGGGTACTCTAGTAAAATTTTAAGTTATTAACAATTTTATAAAATACAGTTATAGTAGCCATGATTACAAATATATTAATCTATATATAAATTATAAAATAAAAAATTAATAGCTTAAAATAAAAATAAGAGTAGCTTTAAAGTTAAAAAAATTATAGTTTATAGTAAAATTTTGCAAAAAATATTTTTTGTTAAAATTCCAAATGCTATTTTTTTTTTTAACTTTTTGATAGTCTTGCTAATATTTTATTAAAAATAGTATTGATTATTACATAAAAGCTTAGTAATAAATTTAATATCTAAATTAAAATTTGACATCACACAGTTATTTTTAGAGCATCTATGTGTAATGTATTGCACTATTTTATAGATAAAGCAGATATAAACTTTGTCAACCCCATCAAAAGCAATATATGATTTTTTTCAAATCCCTTCTACTTATTATCAATAGTAAAGATAATTATATCCAAAACTTAATTATACAAAAATAGAAAAAAATACAAAAGATAAGAAGTAACTACAAGACCTAAATAAAAAACTAATACTACTGTAGTTAAAATAATAAAAATAAAAAATATTAGCAAATTTATAGCAGTACAATCTTTTAAAAAATCTTGCAAACCTGCAAAATTTTTTAAAAGATTTTGCATATTACAATGGGACCTTGAACATTTCTAATATATGTTATATTTTTTTTAGCAAATTGCATAAAATTTGGTTTGGAGTCCAATTTAAATTTTAGCAAATTGTTGTTAATTTTAAAAAGATTATATAAAGCATTTTGACAAATTACAGCAATTTTATACATGTTATATTTTATTTTTAGCAAATTACCTACATTTTGCAAGAATTATATCCAAAAATAAAATATCTCATTTTTTGTACTATAGTGCACGAACCCTTAAATCAACAAGTCATAAATAGAGCGGCCAAATTTGGAGCCATATTATACAAAAATAACCTAATATGATTGGTTAATATAAGTATATATTAAATTAGAAATATATATAAAAGAGAGAAAAAGAGAAAAAAAGAGAGAGAAAGAGAAAGAAAGAGAGAGAGAAAGAGAGAGAGAGAGAGAGAAAGAGAGAGAGAGAAAGAGAGAGAAAGAGAGAGAGAGAAAGAAAGAAAAAGAAAAAAAAGAAAAGAAAAAAAAGAAAAAAAGAGAAAAATTAGAATTTTTATAATATTAAATTTAACTAAAGTGATTGTATCTAATTCCGTAGATCACCCTAATTCCGTTGATTATAATATTTCGTGATATCTTATGATCCCATGATCCAATTTGGATAATTTTGGTATTATTTGAATCGTCTCCCTGAGATGATTCTAACGGTACCAAAACTGTACCAGAATTAGCTGAATTAGATAATATCCTGAGATAAACGATATATTTATTATTTTTTGAGATCAAATATATTTTCATAGGATTGTGTATCTTGTGATCCTGTGATCCAATTTGGATAATTTTGGTATCATTCAAATTGTCTCACTGAGACGAATCTAATGTCACTAAAATCATCCAAATTGGATTACAGGATCCAGAGATAAAAAGTGTTTTTTGTGATCAAATCTATTTCTATGGATTGTATATCCTATGGCTCAGCGATCCAATTTGGATGATTTAGGTATAATTTGAATCGTCTCAGTGAGACGATTCGAATGGTACCAAAATCGTCCAAATCGGATTACAGGGTCCCAAGATACATGGTCCATGGAAAAAATTGATTTTTTGTGCATACCATACATTTAAGCGGCCTTAATAAAATCTTGTCCAAATCCTGTAAAAAAATTTATATTATATACAATTTAGTGTAATAAACATATTACTTAGCAAACTTTGTTTAATTTACTTAACAAAAAATCAAGTTTATTATGTATCCACAAAAATAGGCCCGTGGCTTTAAAATTCTCATAAATTATACAGGTTGTAACTTTTATTATTAAAAAAAATTTTTAGTATATAATATATAAAAAATTTTACATTTAAATAATAAATTGATTGTATATTTTATATATTAAATTTTATAAATAAATACAATCTTTTAACGAACTTTTATATGTGACAAATAAAAATCCACGGAATTAGATACGTTCACCTTATAGTATTGTAAAATAGTAAACTGGTTAAGACATATCGGTACAACGATATGTACTACGGGGTCACATGCTCAAGACACATGACGATAGTCACGTGATGACCATTGAACTTTTCGTACTCTTTCTCTTAATCTTATTATAGTTAAACTTTATTTATTGTTGACATTAGTTTATGAATCTATTTATTTATTTATTTACAGTATTTGTTTATTTATCTATTCGTTTATTTATTTACAACATATGCAGATATTAGGGGTGTGGTGACATAGTGTAATTGGATTATTGTCACTCCCAAGTAGTTGTAACAAAAGGTACAGAGTTCGAATCCCACTGGAGACGATTTCGAAAAATTTATTTGCATTACGGTAACCTGGACTCTGAGCCCAGATTTACAAATCTGTATCTTAGGTTACACCAACTCGTATTGGGAGCTCTAGAGCTGTATTACAGAACTTGGGCATATAAATCCTGGGGAGCGCTAGTGCTGTGTTACACACAGAACCATAGGACAAAGGAAACCATACTTGGCAAGACCCAAGCAAAGAGGTAACCGACTTCGACGGTACTTAAACAGAAATTGGACGGGGATGAACCGGAGGTGGACTGACCGAGAAGCGGACTAACCGAAACAAACTTACGACAAAAGGGCCTATGGCGGGGCTCTACCAATCAGACCGCCAGAAGTCGCTCCAGAGGAAAAGGACATGTGTTATGGAAGCATGTACCAAGGAAAGGGTGACCTTGGGTTCGCCAAGGCAGACCACTCCTTCTGGGTCCTCGGCATTGGGAGTAGGAATGCAACTGGGGAAAAGAAAGCGAGGTAGGGGAAAAGGAAGCAACCAGAAAGAAACCAGAAGAGGAACGGGAGAAGTACTGGGGTTGGTGAACTTTGCAAGGGCATGTACCGTGCTATAGATACTAGTAAGAAGGTAGTGGCTTGAGAAATGGGCTAGGTTGTGGCAGCATTAAAAAGATGGCTTGAGATATGAACCTGGCGGCGGCAGCACTACATGTACCATTAGTGGACAAATTAGATGCAAAAACTAGGTTAAATATATGAGTGGAACATATAGGATACTCTGGTAGGTTTAGGTCGTAGATAAAATAGTCTAAGTTTTGGTACTTGGTAGTTGTAGTAATCTAATACAATATTCATGGATGTTGTAATGATAACTATGCTTAATAAAGATCCGAGGCATAACCTCACCTTAAGAATTAAAGAAAAAAAAAAAAACACATGCCGATATTTGTATCGTTACCCCGTATATGTTTATTTAGTTTCGTCGTGTGCATATCATCATGATGCATTAATCGTCACGCATACGATCATAGCATCAGTCATTGTGCATGAGATTATACTGTAAGCACCGCAATCAGATCACCTAAAAATAGATAATGATTAGTAAAAGTAAAAGGGTATAAAAGAAAAGGAGAAAGAACCTTTGTAAAAACAGATTTTGGATGTGAAAAATACTTATTTCAATAAAAATACTTAAAAAATTCTTTTGAAAACCCAATCTCTTAAATATAATCGAGTAACTCTATTACATTTGGTGAGACGACAGGACTGAGTTGCCTAAAAAGAATATAAAAAAAAAGTCCCGTTATATGAGTTTCTTTTATCTAAATTGCCCTTATAAAGAAAATTAAAAAGTATTAAGTATACAAATCCAGTCCGAACTCTCTTCTACCGAAACAAAAAAAAATGACAAGTAACTCGGTATTGACCGCATCAAACATGACCATGAGTCCAAGGGCAGAAATATTGGTATCCGCAGCTCAACGTAACGTACGAAGGATCGATGATTATAGCGATTTAATTAATTTCGAACCTCGAGAGTATGGTGATGGATATACTTCACCACGTTATCAGGAAGATACCGGTAGACCCATTACACCAGTACTAATCTGATATAAAAACTGTGTTGATGAGGAAGAAGGAGATGATCGTATAATTGTGGCAGATCCTGATGAAGTACAGATTTTATCTCTATATGATGTGGTAACTGACAATCGATACGGAAACGTCGATTACAAGATGAATACGAGGAAAGGTACTTGCAACAAAGAGCTGACAGGTTATACGCACATGGATACCGAAGACCCCAGATCAATGACCCAATTGTGGATCCATTAGAACCCCACAAGTGCATTTTGATAATCAAACTCCTCCACCACAAAGACGGCCACCAACTCCTATACGAACCCCACCAAGAAGAGTGGCTCCAGTTCCTCGACGCCCTGCACAAAATCAACCTCCACCAAATCCCCAATCCAACAACAACCCCTGCCGGACCCTCCGATTTGAGTACCAACCCCACCAAATCCGCCAGTACGAGCACTCTATCTACCACTTCCAGCATCGAGAGCTGCTGGCGCCGATCCTATGGGAGAATTATTACAAAGTATGAATAACCTTATATTGGCAATGGGAAATAATGCCCCAGCTCAGCCCCGAGAATCTAAGGTGGTGAAGTTCCCGACATTTAGTAGTGGTGATCAGGATCAACTCACCTGGTTGGATGAGTTTGATGAAGCCTGTGTAGCCAACCATATAACAGAAGCTAGAAGATTTGATATCCTACCATCGCATTTGAAAGGACCGGCATATACTTGGTGGAGAAATGTCATCTATACAGTACAAGCTTGGAATGATCAAACTTGGCCACGACATTCGTTCATTTATCTGTTTGAGCGACAATTTTGTACAATGCATCAGCAAAATCGATGGGTTGCTAAGCTCAGAAGTCGTCAACAAGGAATAGGAGAAACAGTGGATGAGTACTATGATGAGTTGGAGAGACTTTATTGTAAAGCTGACCCTACACGAAGGTACCCTTAGGTGGACCGTATTAGACAATTTATTGACGGGTTGAGACAAGAGTTAAGGGAGCCAGTTGAAATGGAATGTCCAACAATATTCCAGAGGAGGTCCACTAAGTTCGTACTCCTTGAAGAGAAGCTACCTAAGCCGTGAAAGCCCTGCTAATGAAGAAATTGGAGAACTAAAGAAAGCTATATCAGAAATGGCACAGAGTATGAAGACCCTGCTACAGACACAAGATGAAAAAAAGAAAGTAGTAACTGGCCCTGTGTCTCAAAGCTCCTTTGTTACATCTCGACCCTTCCCATCTGGTATCGTCTGTTATCAATGTGGTAGAAGAGAACATATAGCAAGAGACTGCTCGACACAAACTTCATATAATAATAATGGTGGAGCCTGGCAAAATCGATCTGCCAATGGCCAGAATAGAAATAATATGCCCTCAAGACCAAATAACGTACCCTCTCGAAATAACCAGAATTCAACTACAAATATTTGTCCTAATAATAATAATAATAATCATAATAACCGTAATAACAATAATAGCAATAATAATGGAGTAATAGAAAACAATAGAAATCAGACCTACCTTACTCTGTTCAATGAGCTCACAGGAGCCGTTGGGACTGCTATTCGCAATCATTTAAACATCTAGAGGCAACTTCTCGCGAGGGTGAGAGTGCTGAGAAAATTGAGTTAATAGACCCTCACACAGAATAATAGATCAACCATTACCTAATAATTTGCTACCACCATTAGTGTTAAATAATTTGGAATCGCTGGACGTTTTCCAACTACCGGTAGAAGTTACCTACGAAGCCACTGTAGACCAGTGTCCTATTTATCTTATATTGGATACAGAATCAAGTAAAAGCCTGGTTTCATATGACTTTCTAAAGAAAATTATGAGAGATATTAATAAACCGTCATCAAGAAATTTAGTTGATGTGCATGGACAAAGGAAGTACCCGTTGGGAGTAGTTGAAAATCTGCTGATCAAAATAAATGGAGTAGAAATACCTATTAATGTCGAAGTTACAGAAGCCCGGGAATACACAATAATCGTTGGAACAAACTGGTTAGCCAAGGTAAGAGGAAAGATCAATTTAGAATACAGGTATTTTAAATATGAATGGAACGACAAAAAAAAAGAAATTCCAATTACCTGCTGGAAAAGAATGACGTATAAAGAAGGAAAACTGATACCACTAGAGAAAAAGGAGCAGAAAAAAAATGAATATGATAGTGTAAGTTCGAAAGAAGATAGTGAGGACGAATACAAAGAAGAAATAGTTGAAGAAGAAAAGTTACGTAGTTATGGGAGATACGGATGAGTCACCTATTATAGAAATTGGAGATGATTACATTAGTATAGAGGGGAAAGATAAGCTGAAAAATAAATATAAACAAGTTAAAGAAGAAACAAAAACAAGTAATAGAAATCAGAAAAACGGAAACACCAAGTTGAGGTGTTATTGTATAAAGTTAATGGAAGAAAGAAAAGATGATTGTCTAGAATGTAAGGAAATGATATCGGAAATGGAAACATTAGAATGCTTAATAGAAAATCTTGAAGAAGAATTGGGAATTCCAGCAGCTTCGAATGGGATTAACGAGTTGGAAACGGAACGGAGAATCCAGGTGGAAGATTTAATAAAAGCTAACGAAGAAATATTTGCAGAAGGCCTGACTCAATTAGGACAAACCAAAGAAGAGGTGCATAAAATCGTATTAAGAGAAAAAGCTGAGCCCATAAAACAAAGACCGTACCAAGTATCCCATACAGAGAATGAGTTCATTATGAAAGAGGTCGAACAAATGGTAAAATACGGGATCATCTGTGAATCCACTAGTCCTTGGAGTTCCCCAGTAGTATTAGTAAAGAAGAAGAACAGGAAAATGCGATTTTGTATTAACTACAGGAAGCTAAGTGCATTAACCGTCAAGGATTCATACCCAATGCCGAGGATTGATGATATTTTAAGCTCGTTAAATGGCTCACAGTGGTTCTTAACACTGGACTTAGCAAGCGGTTATTGGCAAATAGAAATGAACCCCAGGATAGAGAAAAAACCGCTTTTGCCACCAGGGATAGGTTATACAAATTTCTGGTTATGCCGTTCGGGCTCACGAATGCTCCTGCGACATTTCAACGTCTAAAGAATAAAATTTTGTATCCAGTCAATGGAAAATTCGTATTAGTTTATTTGGATAATATAAATATCCATTCGGCAACATTTAACGAACATTTGATCCATTTACAACAAGTCTTCGATATATTGAATCATGCGGGATTACGGCTTAATAGGGATAAATGTTGTTTCTTTAAAAAAGAGTTGTCATTTTTAGGACATCTCATCAATAGAAAAGGTATTGCCCCCGATCCTACAAAAATCGAAAAAGTCAGAGACTTCCCTATGCCAACAAACCTAACCGAGTTAAGAGGTTTTCTAGAGTTGGCCTCATATTATAGGAAATTTGTAAAAAATTTTTTCAAAATAGTTTATCCACTTAACTTACTCTTAAAGAAAAACATACCATTCGTATGGGATCGTCTGTGCCAAGAAGCCTTCGAAATGTTGAAACAAAGGCTGATAACGGCCCCTATATTACGTCACCCTAACTTTTCTAAACTATTTATCCTATACACCGATACTTCGTATGTGGGTCTAGACACGATTTTGGCCCAGAAGGACGATAGCAATCGAGAATATGTGATAGCTTATGCGAGTAGGGGACTTAATGGTCCTGAAAGGAATTATTCGGCCACCGAGATAGAATGCTTAGCCGCCATATGGGCTATGCAGTATTTCCAACTCTACATATACGGTAAGCAACTAGAATTAGTAACCGACTACCAAGCCCTTAAATAGTTGTTAAATAATTTACAACCTACCGGCAGACTCACAAGGTGGATAATGATCACTGCAGAATACCCTTGCACTATTCGTTATAAAAAGGATAATACCCATAACAATGTAGACTTCTTGTCTCAAATTCCTCACAAACTCTTGTGAGGAAAAGAAAATATAAGTTAGTTTTAATATAAAAAAAAAAAAAAAAAAAAAAAAAAAAAAAAAAAAAAAAAAAAAANCCTATCAAACCACGTCCATAATTTAAATCCAGGTCTGAATCCAGTCCAGGTTATCGGTGTCCTGACAGTTATTTATTTTAAAAAAAAAAAAAAATTAAGTTAATACTGACAGAAATGGACCCCCAATTATACTATCAAATCAAAACGTATCTAAAGAGTGCCAAGCTTCCCGATAATTTAGATCATAAAGAACAAAAGGAGTTCTTAAAACAAACTATATATTATTTTGTACAAAATGACATCCTCTATCGAAGAAATAAGAATATAGAAAGACCACCCCTATATGTAATAAAAAGCAATAAGTTAGAAAGAATTTTATATAATATCCACTCGGATACAATGGCTGGACATTTTGGATTAGAGTCCACCTATAATAGGGTTAAAGATAAATATTTTTAGCCTCAAATATACAAAACAATTGGCGATTATATGCGCACTTGTAACACGTGCCAATGACAAGGTGCTCCAAAACATCATAAAAAATTACATCCTTTAAGAGTTGGTGCTCCTTTTGATCAGGTTGGCATAGACATTGTCGAACCTTTCAAAAACATGGTAATCGTTATATAATAGTGGCCATGGAATACTTAACGAAATGGCCTGAAGCCCGTGCAATCCCAGACATAACCACACCTACTGTAGCCTGTTTTATCTATGAGGACCTTATATGTCACCATGGTTGCCCAAAAACGCTTCTCTCTGACCAAGGACGCTCATTTTGTAACGAAATAGTAGACGCCTTATGCAAGATTATGACTACCTGTCACCATCTAGCAACCGCCTACTATCCTCAAACAAATAGTTTAACCAAAAGATTTAATAAGACCCTTTGCTCTACGTTAATCAAGCTCATAGGCGATTATAAATCTACCTGGGATACTCTATTACCCCCTGCCTTGTTTGCATATCGCACGCTCCAAAATCATACTACCAAATTCGATCCATTTTATCTCCTATATGGATGAGAAGCCACTGTACCCTTAGATCTCCAAATGCAACAAAGAAAAGAAATATCCGAGACATCACTGGAAAATTCACTGGAACGGCATATTAAAAAGATCACAGAAACGTTAAGTCAACAACAACTGACAGCCCAAGACAATATCGAAAAGGCCCAAGAAAAACAAAAAGGATATTACGATAAAAATATAAAAACCGTCGAATTCAAAATTGGCGACCAAGTTCTAATGTACGAATCAGTGAAGAAAAACGTACATGGTGACAAATTAAGGGAGAAGTGGAAAGGACCCTACTACATCCACAACTATGGTGCACCCAGAATTTACAAACTGCGAACACTAGACGGGAAAATTCTAAAAAAATTAATAAATACAAATCAACTGAAGAAATACTATGATCGTCCAGCATGGGAGCCAACTATTTATATCTAATTTTCTTTTATTGTCAAGATCTGTACTACTCGAAGGATCTTGTGGCTTAGATGGGGGGAAGTGTAAAATAGTAAACCGGTTAAGACATATCGGTACAACAATATGTACCACAGGGTCACGTGCTCAAGACACATGACGATAGTCACGTAACGACCATTGAACTCTTCGTACTCTTTCTTTTAATCTTATTATAGTTAAACTTTATTTATTGTTGACATTAGTTTATGAATCTATTTATTTATTTATTTATTTGTTTATTTATCTATTCGTTTATTTATTTACAACACATGCTGATATTTGTATCGTTACCCTGTACATGTTTATTCAGTTTCGTCGTGTGCATATCATCATGATGCATCAATCGTCATGCATACAATCATAGCATCAGTCATTATGTATGAGGTTATACTGTAAGCACCACGATCAGATCACCTAAAAATAGATAATGATTAGTAAAGGTAAAAGGATATAAAAAAAAGGAGAAAGAACCTTTATAAAGACAAATTTCGGATATGAAAAATACTTATTTCAATAAAAATACTTAAAAAATTCTTTTGAAAAACCCAATCTCTTAAATATAATCGAGTAACTCAATTACAGTATATTTTTATTTAATAATTTTGGGCAGAATTAAGAATATTATTAGTAGTTTTAGGCAAAATTAAAGCGGCCAACTTTTAATTTAATTAATAAATTAGGTTAACTTTAACAAGAAATAACTCTATTAAATACTAAGTAATTTAAAAAATTAGCTTCATAACTTTGTTCTTTAGGTTTGATTTTATTATTCTATGAAGAGATTTGATTTATAACTACTTTAGTTTTTATTTATAAGCTTTTAAAGATTGTGTATTATAGTTGCTGATTAAAGGATTCGCGCACTATATTATAATTTTTAAAAATTTAAGATGCTTAATTTTGAATTTTTTTGATCAAAAATCCAAAATTAACTGTCTTTTTTTTAAATTTCCAAGAAATATAAAAGTAAATATGCTGAAATAATGTATTTTTATGTGCTAAACAAATTTTTTTAAAGCACAATGTTAGAATCAATTAGTAAAATTTTGAGAATCATAGAATTTATTAATATTTTTATTAATAAATTATATGGGGGAATATCAATAAAAAAAAAAGACAAATATTTTCTAAATAAAAGTTTTTGCAACTTTAAATTAAAAATAACTTAACAACTACTTAACCAAATTGAATAAAATTTTTTTTAATTTTATATAGTTATAGAATTAAAACAAAAAAATATTTTATTAAATTTGATATAGAATTTCTTAAGATATTTTAATTTAAAATTTTAAAAAAAGTTACTAAAATTATTTGTTACTAATTTGTTCCTTTTCTATTGATATCACCCCATATAAAATATTATAATTTTCAAAATTTTACTAATTAATTTTAACATTGTGCTCTAAGTAAACTTGTTTAACATATAAAAATACATTATTCTGATAATTTTATATTTCTTGAAAATTTAAGAGAAGATGCTTAATTTTGAATTTTTTGATCAAAAAATACAAAATTAAGCATATTTTCTTAAATTTTTAAGAAATATAAAAGTAAATATGCTAAAATAATGTATTTTTATATGCTAAACAAGTTTTCTTGGAGTACAATGTTTGAATCAATTAGTAAAATTTCAAGAATTATAATATTTTATATAATTTTATTAATAAAAAGGAGTTTTCCAGGCTTCGCACCCCTGTGCAGGGACGATAATTTTATGTGGCAACAAACCATTAATTATGCATGCAACAAAAGTAAATTATGCGCCTTGATGCGCATACATTTTTATAATCATGTACTATTCTGTATTCAAAATTTATATTTTTTGTACGATTATACTAAGTTTTGCAGAGTTTTAGTATGGTCCTACATTTGGAATACTTCGGAACTTCCTCAAATTTTTTTCTCGACCTTGCTCGTAATTTACGTTGATTGATTTTCTATTCAGCACTTTTCAGATTTGTACTTAAAGAGCTAATTATGCGAAAATTACTTAATAACAACATACTTTATGCAGTATTATGCGGCAAATCTAACATATTATGTATTATTAATCATATTATGCAAATTATACGGTTTTATGCGAATTGCATAAAATTATCGTCCCTGCCCTGCGTTGCACTTGTATATTGCACCCAAGCAATCTACTAATTAAATTTAAAGATCGGGTGTAACATGCAAATTTCTTTGTACAGTCATCTCCCTATATAGTCACACCTTCGGGATACAAAAAATGGTGATTATATAGAGGTGTGACTAGTATAGAGGTTATCTCTATATAGTCACATTTATATAAATATAGATATAAGGTGACTATATAGAGGTATCGGTAAAAATATGTAAAGCAAAAAAATATTTTTTATAAAATTTATTATTTAATATTACTTTATTCACATTGTTTATAAAGTACAGTATAAAAACACATAGTATTATATCAACTTATTACTGTAAATTCTCAAAATAACGGGCATAGGTGTTATTTCGAATTTTGGCCCGAATTAAGCTTAATTTAGACCAAAATTTGAAATAACGCCCATGCCCATTATTTCGAGAATTTACAGTAGTTAGCAAGGTAGTTAGCAAGATAGTCAGATCCGAATACTGTATTCGTTGGATTTAATCGGATATTCAATTTGGTGTATCTGAATTAGGATGCTTTGAACAAAATTACCAAATTTTACAATTACAGTATTTTTTGATAAAACATTTTGGTCTGTGATACTTAAAAAATTACTGCTTCCCATTTTTGTGCCAGTGCGGCCTTTGCCCTCGTGATTACAGTATTAAATAATATTTTCTCAGCAGGATTAAAACGATTAAAAGATAACCACTTTAGAATCTAGCAATTGTTTAACTTCTAGTGAGTTATAAAAAGAACAAAAGGCTCACATTAGGGTTCAGGAAAGCCTGGCAGCGGAAAGTTTATCCAATTTTACCCCGTTTTTTTAGAATCTAGACTCGTTAATTAGCAATCTAAAAAAACTTTAATATGATAGGCACAAAAACTAGAGAAAATTAGTAAACAAACTTCTCACTTTCCAAAAAGTCTATCACTTACTCATACTTGGTCGCATAGTTCTCCAACTTTTTACGTAATTGAGAATGACCGGATAATTTTTTCCGGTTCTCCTCATTTAACTTATCAACGATTTCATAAGAAGTAATCGTAATGATAGAAAGCCAACCAAATTTGATTTTCACAGATCAGCTCCGACAAAACAATAAGAAAAAAGTGCAAAATACCGAAAATACAAAAAACGAGGGTCTAAACCTGTCTAGGAGCATGTCGGGACAGCAATTTTATTTATAAGACAAGCCCTAACCCTAACCATAAATAACTCTTACCTAAATAATCAAAAACATATAAACGCCCATCACCTTGAAATAGCATAAACGTGGCACGTTAATTCGAATATTGGATATTCATTGAATGCCCAAACGATTATTTAACGGATCAGGCCTCCAAGCATCGCATGATAATGCTGATATTAACTATATTGGATAAAGGTAGGGTGTGTATACTTATATGATTTGGGATTTTTATTGTTCACGGTAATCGGAACACTCTAGATAAAGATTCAAAAGAGAATCGAGTCCCATTGTAAGCGATTCAAGCTTTAAAAACAGCCCACTGTTATTTCTTTGCTGTAAGTATAATTCGGGTTTAGCATACCTGTATCGTCCTGAAATAACGCCTGGGGGCGTTATTTCAGGATGATATGGAAAATAATATATCTGCACCTCTAATGCATGTACTTAACAATAGGATAACAAATAACAATCCATATTGTATTCCTAAATAAATATAAGTCGTATACGATAAGTAAATTCCGAAATAAATACTTTAACACCACCATCTAAGTGTCTTCTAAAAAATAAAACAAAATAATATCGTACCATTTTTTAAATTCCAAGAATTACTTGCATAATGCCTCCCGAATCGATACCTAAGAAAACACGCAGTCGCATTAGTGACAAACAAAAAAAAGAAATTTGTGAATTTGCTAAAACATCAAATTGCTAATGAGTTTAATCAACGTTATCCTGATTTGAAAATGGATAGATCAACCATTTCAAAAATTCTAAAAAAAACTGACGAGTATCAACAAATTGAAGACGATTTACAAGCTGAAAAAACGTTTCGCCATCGTTCTGTGAAGTATCCGATGCTAGAACTCGCCATGAATATGTGGATAAAACGGGTTATGACTGAAGGATTAATTTTATCCGAATCGTTAATAAAAGAAAAAGCCCAACAATTTGCACAAGCACTTGATATGCTCGAAGAGTCTCTTACATTTTCGAATGGGTGGATCTCTAGGTTTAAAAGGCGTAATGGATTAAGGCAAGTTACAATTCATGGTGAAGCAGGAAGCGCACCCTTGGAAACCTTACCTGCAGAACGTGTCAAATTACAAAATAAAAGTATATTTTTTTTTTTTTTTAGGACAAAACCAGGGTAACTGTATTGCTTTGCTCTAACTCAACGGGCTCCGATAAGTTACGTCCGCTGGTCATTGGTACCTCTAAAAAGCCACGATCTTTTAATGGGATAAATAGATCGCAACTACCAGTAATCTATAAAAATAACAAAAAAGCATGGATGAGAACCGACATCTGGGAAAAATAGTTAAAATTTATTGACGAGGGATTCCGCATTCAAGGTAGACAAGTTTTGCTTCTTGTTGACAATGCATCCTCTCACACGGCCCCAGAAACAAGTAATTCAACTGAAGTCCAAGATGCCGAGGAATCTGTATTGGAAGATGACTCTGACGAAGAAATTGAAGTTCGGGAACAACCCGGGGGAAGTTCGCGAGGAAGGTCGCGAGGAAGAACTCGAGGAAGACGACCTTAAGGAGAAACCCAGAGATCTAATCCTGCGAATTCTGGCTGATCCAGGCGAATTTCAGACAAACTTCACCTCACGAATACTACTGTACATTTTCTCCCACCACTTACAACAGCTCACCTTCAACCCATGGACGCTGGTATCATTAAAAGCTTCAAGTCAAAATATAAAAACATGTATTGTCGTTATTTGCTTGATCAATTTGAAGAAAATAGAGAACAAAGGTAAGAGTTACACTAGTAAAATGTATTATGTAAATAGTACGATCTCTTTAAACTAGAGCTATGACCCGGTTCAGGTGATCCATACGGGTCACCCGACCCAAAGAATTCAAATAAGCAAAACTCCGAATTTGCTTATAAATATCGATATGATCTGTTCCGGTTTAAACAGATCATAGGTCAAATTCTCGTATGACCTGTATAATCCAGGTTATGACCCAGGTCGGTATTTTTTGACCAGGCCAAAGCTCTAACTCAAACTGCTACTAACGATTTATAAATATAGAAAACTTACCATAAGAGAAGCCATCGATTTTATCTCTGATGCTTGGGATGAAGTCAGTGAAACTACGATTAGAAATTGCTAGAAAACTACCAGGATTATGCCAGAAACGAATAAACCAGAAGAAAGTGAATCAGATAACGAACCTGAATATGAAACACCAGAGATCAATAATGCTGCCATGCTAGTTAGCGATTTTCTGCATGAAACCAACCCGGCGACCCAAGAATTAGAAAGTAACATTAATGAATATATCTATATGATTGACTAGCCAACTGTGACCGAAGACATATTAACAAATGATGGTATTATTGAAGCGGTGATGGATGAATTTGGTGAAGATAATGATAACAACGATGATGACGACGAGCCACCACCACCTCCAGTAACCATGGCTGAGGCCGTCGAAGCATTGGAAAAGGTCATAAGATACCAGGAAAGCCTTGATCTTGGGATTGGGTTTGATGAGTATGAATTAGTTACGTTGAGAAAAAGACTCAATGAATGGAGATCTGAAAAAGAAAAAAATAAAAAACAGTCTTCTCTCTTATCTTTTTTTGGAGGTACTAGCACCGCTTCCTAAATTTTACTTATTTGTTTTGGTTAGGATATCGAAATAAAGAATAGGCTTTTAAAAAAAAAAATTTTTTCTTTTTCTTATTAAAAAAAAATGCTGATTATCAAGATTATCAGATCTAAAGATCGTGTGTTCTTATTGCGCAGTAGAGCCTTGAATTGCCATAGCTACAACTAATAGAAGAGGATTTAGTACGCATAAAAAGAAAACTTAAATAAAAGAAATCAACTTTTACTTATCTAAATAGGCTGTTCTTGTTTTTTTTTTAAAGTTACAGTATTTAAAAAAATTTTTTTTGTACGTAGTGCAACATAAACTAGTAGCACATCGAAAATAAATTTCCTAAATTTATCGATTTCAATAAGCGAAGGTCTAGAACTCATTTTTAATTAGTTCTATAAAGTGTAAGTTTTTTAACCGTACTATTTTTTAAATGTTCAGAAATTTTTCATTCATAACTAGAAAGAGTTATAATTTGAGTGCATTCGCGATTGAATATAAAAGAAATAATACGTACGGATGAATTGAGATGCCATGAACGAAGTCACGTGGCATCTATTTGTCACGAGACTGTGACTCGGGCCATGATGTGGGTAACAGTTCGGTAGTATGAGGTAATAGTGACAGTTATCGTGGGAAGGATTTGAGTGTGTGAATTTGTTTGGAGAGGTATGTGGTATTGGTGACGAGTACCGTGGGAGTGGTTAGTACCGTGGGAGTAGTTTGGGGTAAGTATGATGAGACGTAATGTAGGTTATGGGAAGCGGCTATTTAAGGAGGGAAAGGGTGAAAAACTGTTCTCCTTCTTTTGTCTTTGCTGCTAGCTCGACACAAGTCTAGCTCTGTTGTTAGGGCCCGCCCACCCACCACTAGTAGAATGTGTGCGAGTGAGTTGGGTTTTGCATAAAGGTGAAGTACTCAGGAAGTTGGTCTGGAGTTGAAGACGATTGCAAATAATCGAACCACTTAAACCGAGTGATTACTGAAGTCAGCTGGATACGATGCTAGGAAACAGCTGGGGACCACGTGAGCAGCAAGGCGGGATCCTATATGTTTTATTCCATGATAAAGAGTGTTAGTTTGTGGTCAAGTGACAAATATAGAGTTGCTTTGGTTGGCAAAAATTTAAAATTCGTATTTCGTACTAACATTTTTATAGAGTTGCTTTTTAAAATTCGTATTTCATACTAGTGATCCTAGTCAATCAAAATTTTTTGACTGCCGAGTTGATAAAATTTTATCAGCTTAGTCGAAAAAATTTAAAAGCAAGAACTTATAAAATCGGCTAGCCGATTTTAGAAAAAATCGACTGACCGGGTCGAAAAATCAGCTTAGCTAATCACTATTTCGTACTACTGTAGCATGATTTTTTGCTAGATTTGTAAACCCATAATTTAGGTGACTTTAGTGAGGTAATTTTATTATAGGCATTATATAGATGGTTAGCAAAAAATTGTGATAGTGACTATAAAGCGATTGTGCCTATATAGAGGTATAATTAATATAAAAAGAGTTGGTAAAAAAAAAAAGTGACTATATTGACTTTGTGACTATAGAGGAGGTGACTATAGAGGGGGACGACTGTATACGCTTAGTTTTATTTGTGAATACCAATTTTTAAAATAAGTATTGCAAAGAGAACCTTATATTGCTATATTAGTTTTAGCACATTAATCACCTTTTAAATATAACTGTAATTTTAGCATACAAAAATTCTGTGCCAGGTTTTGTCGATCATATGGCACAGATCTCCTGATCCACAAATCAGATTTTAAAGATCAGGTGTAATATAACACGATCAGGAAATTTCAAAACAAATGTTCATTTTGTTAAAAATCGCTTATTTCTTGAAATTTTGCATAAGAAACTACCTTTAGCGCACTAACAAAAAGTTTTCGTTTGGCAGTTTTACTATATAGACTCTCTATCTAACACACAACCCTAACCCTAACCCTAATATAATTGAACTTTAAAGGATTTTGCTGCGCCACATGATCGACAAAACCTGTCACAGAATTTTTTTATGTGTAATTTTATTGGTTAATAGATCAACATAAAACTACGATTCACTAAAAAATTAGTTAATTATCAGATAATTTTGGCAACAAAAATTCTGACCAAAAACTCTAGAAATCAATCATCTAATTAGTTGAATAAAACTTTTTATTGATATTTACTGATATCTATATTACTAAAATTTTAATGTTTGTCTGTCTGTGCGTTTTAAACGATTTGATTGGTTAAATTTATTTAAGATCAGTCATGTGCAATAAACAACGCATTTTGATTTTGGTATGGTTTTAAAATAATCTAAAATAAACGCGTAAATATTTATACTGTATGTGTAGTGTTTGTAGTCGACCATGATTTATCAACTCGACTAAGCCAATATTTAAAAATCAGTTTAGCCGGCTAAGTCAAAGTCGATCATCCTAATTGTGCTTTCAGAAGTTATCAAAGATTTTCTCATATTTTTTCTCAATCTTGCTCATATTTTATATTTGTTGATTTTCTTTTCAGAATTTTTAAAATTTTTGTAATTCCATAATTCTATATATACCAATCTCTTTTATACTAAGGAGGAGTATTCTAAATCACTGAATCGAATTGGTCTGACCTGAATTTGTATGGTTACTATAATTTTTAATATAATCTAACATAAAATCAACTAAATTGATTTTTTAAAAAATCGGCTAGCTAAGTCAGCTAAGTCAATAAAATCAACTAATGCAAAATCGACTACAAATACTATGTATGTGTGCATTTTAAAGTTATACTATTTTTATTGTCAAGTATAGGCTTTCTGCACTATATATTTAAAAATAACACATAAGTGTTTTCTAATGTTTATATTAAATATGGTCTATTTATTATATACAATACCAATGTATCTTTTAAAAACAAAATTTCAGAAATTATTAATTATTTTGACATTTAAACATACCGAATCATTGATTGTGGATACAAATAATTAACTAATTGCTGGTGCAGCACGATTAGTTTTTATAATAATTTTAAATAATTGTAAATATTTTTTTTTAATAAACATTGTTGCTTTTTAAAAAAAAAATTAGAACGAATGTTGCAAGATAGTTAGAACAAACATAGCACAAGATAGTTAGAGCCAACGTAGCACAATAGTTTAACATGATAGTTAGAAAGAACATAGCATGATAATTAGATGAACATAGCGCGATAGTTAGAATAAATGTAGCGTATTGGTGTTATTTAGCAATTTATGAGCTTTAATTTGAATAAACATGTTTACATCGTAATATATAAAAATAATATAAAGAAGAAATAGTTTCACAATCATATGAGTTTGCCAGGTAGTTAGTTAGTATTTATTAAGCATGGACAAAAGGACGTGCCAGTTGACTAGTATTTACTATTTTTTTATTAATTATGTTTTATTTATTGCAGAGCATTTGTTATATTTTGTACTTGTTCTTGCACTTGCACTTATTCTTGAATTTGAGACCATTATACAAAATGTTTTCATATTTGTAAACTTTTTTAGTTCAAAATAGTTTGTAAATATTAGGCAATCAAACAACAAAAGTAAATTTGGAAAATTTCCGTTCACGATTTTTGTATTGTTTAAGGGTGTTAATAAGGGCATTAAAAAATGATATAATAATTACTCAAATATTATAATAATTACTCTATCGTGATAATAGTCATAATCATCTTACGTATTTCTGTTAGCTTTCCCACATTTAGATCACATTTTTCAAATACGACCAATCAAAAATATTAAGCGAACAGATCCAGAATTAAAGTATATAGATAAATTAGAATGTTAAATATATTTATTTTAATTTAATTTTTCTACATAAAATTTTGATAGAATAAAATGCACATGATTCGGAACCATGCGCATTAATGCGCATTCATGCACATAATTGAAAAATTATGTGCATGCATAAAACCTATTTCTAGGTTTCGAATTTCAGACCAGACTCAAACTTTCGAACAAAGTTCAAACCGAACTTGAACCAAGAAAAAGTTTGATATTCGGACTTGGACTAGACTGAGTTGTAAAATAGTTTGAGTTCGAGTTGGTTCAAAAATCAAACCGGACTTGGACTTGTTTAAAATCCGGTCTCAGTTCAGGTCTGTCAGAGCTCTAGTCTAGACTGCTAGATAATATAAATCTGGAAGTATCTATTCTAATATTGATGCCCTCTCTCGATTATTGACCCAGACATACTTTTATACTACTGCCCTTACATGAATTTGAACCAATACCAAAATTTAATAGAATAACTAAAAACAGGCAAATTCTTTTTTAATTTAACAGACATGAAAAATGAACAATTATTAATCAATATAAACATTATAAAATAAAGGACAAATTATTGTATAAAAAGAACTATAAAAATTCAAACAAACCTATTAGAGTAATTAAATGAACTAAGGTTGAACCTATCTTGTATATAAGGGAACTTCCAGAAATCAGCTGATTTTTGTTTACTATGAGCCTACCCCACCCACCCACACCTGATACCCCAATTAGCCAATCAGATTTTATGATTATTAAAAAGTTAAATATAACATTTAATAGTAAATAACTTTTGATCTACTGAACCAAATTTGATGATTTAGCCACCAAAATGATCCTCTCAATGAGAGGATTCTAGCGAGCCCAAAATTGTTAAAATCTAATTACAGGAACTGTGATCGAAATAGATTTGTGTTACTATAAAAGTTCTATAATTTATTAAATAATTATAACCCATTTATAGTAACACAAATTTATTTCGATCTTAGGATCCTGTGATTGGATTTTAATGATTTTAGGCTTGTTAGAATCTTCTCATTGAGAGGATCATTTTGGTAGTAAAATCATCGAAATTAGTCCAATAGATCAGAAGTTATTAACAATTAAAATTTAATATTTAATTGTTAATAACTTCTGATCTACTAGGCCGATTTCGATGATTTTACTACCAAAATGATTCTCTTAATAAAAGGATTCTAACAAGTCTAAAATCGTTAAAATCCAATCACAGGATCCTAAGATCGAAATAAATTTGTATTACTATAAATGGGTTATAATTATTTAATAAATTATAGAACTTTTATAGTAACACAAATCTNTTCTCATGAATAATGAATTCTCATTCATAGAAATCTAGATTAATTAATAATTAATTAATAGTAACTAGATCTATTAGCTGGTGATTTCTATCAAAGACCTGCGGGTTGATAGCATAGCGGTTATGCTCCCAGGTTCTCAATCGAAGGTTGCCGGTTCAATACTGCCTGGCGGTAAATTGAATTTGATAGTCAGAACCTGATTAGGAATAACCGAAGTCATACAAGATGTAAGGTCGGTCCAATGAGGCACGAACTTGATGGCGGCGTTTCTGTGTAATGTATATGTACCCACAGAAAACAGGACTGAGGTAGCTCGGCCGGTCCTGCAGGAAGTTAAATAATGCGGTGCGGACCCACATTTGGGCGGCAAAAGGCAAGCCGGATGAAGCCTTCATCACAGTAACATCTCTGAGTGGCCAAAGCTCCGATGACGGAGGTCTTCTGGGCGGCGTAAGCCAAGCCGGTTGGTTTATCAGAGTTGGGTTAAGTGGAGGTTGCTCATAAGGAGGGTTGCAGAGAAGAGCGCTGGGTCTTAAGATTAAAAAAAGGTCAAAAATAATTTTGCAACTTTGGCCAGAATTATGAAATTTTGGCCAGAATTACACCTGATACTTCAACTGACCCACCCACCCAGAAATCAGCTAATTTCTGGAAGCTCTGAAAAATATAGATTGCATCTTTTAGGGCAGTGTCATTAATCACCTGATTATTTTTTATCAGAGGCCTACCCCCTCTCCCTCTTCCTTAATATATAAATAGTCAGGTTCTTATATATAATTTCAACTTTTTTTACCCCCCTCCCCCCCTAAAAAATCACCTGATTTTTGTTACTCCCCTTATAGTAATCAAAAAAGTTCTAGAAATTTTTAGCATATATATGAAAATTCTTGTAAATTCGAAGTCTAAAAATGCAAAATGAAGCCATTATTTTTGTATTTTCTTACATATTAACAATACATATTCTCTATATTCAATTAGCTATGATAAATAATTAACTTTTTTTTATATTGCTAATTAAATCAAAAAATATTTAATAATGAATGTTTTTTGCTCCAAAGTTTAAGTTAAAAGAAGCTATTTCTTATGTTGCCAAAGATTTTATCAAGTCAAAAGTCCTTGCAAGTTATGGTATTATGAGTTATATTTTCTGTTGCTTATATGGATCTTAAATAGTAAGTTAATAAATTAAAAATTTTTAACAAAGGTTTCCATTTTATGCATATATAATTGAATGTGTTAAGATCATATCATCGATTTAGCGTCCATGAACCTTAATATTTGGCAATACTCAAACAAGAGCTTTATGTGTTCTATAGGTTTTATTTAAGTTATCAAAAGTATTATTTATATTATATTACATATTTTTGTATTTATTTAAGATTTTCTTTTTTACTTTCTGGTCTATAGTATAAGAAATGTAGAGATAATGAATACTTTCTTGTATTCTTTTAACTTTTTCACTGTATTCTAAGTATAAACTAATCATGCTATATTATTAGTGTTGGAATTTGGATTATAGGCGTTTTTATGCATTAATCTCAATGTAATTAGCAAATAATTGTATTAGAGAGGCTTTAAACTTAAAATCAGAGAATCATATTTTATTTTCTGACTTATGATTCAATATAGTAAAAATTCTATTTATTTTTGAAATATGTTGCTTATTTGCTAACTTTAAAACTCCCAGTATTGAAATTTGAACTATAGTCATTCTTAAACATCAACTTCAATGTGATTAGCAAATGATCGTAATGAGGTTTTAATAAATAGGATTTTTTTAATAGCATTGTTACTATGTTGAATTATAAATCAGAAAACTAAAATAAATTTTTCTGATTTTATTTAATTTTCAGAATATTTCGAAACTTTATTTAGCAAGTTCAAAAATTTTGCTAGTCTCTCAATATAGATTGGTATAGTGTTTAGGATTATACTACTAGGAACCGGGAACCGGTATGAGTCTGGAGCATTAAAATTTATAATTTATATTGTAAAATTGAAAATAAAAATATAAATAATTTGTATTATTTTAAATTTATCAAATAAGTACAAAATCTTTGTTTAAAAAATTGCAATATTTTTTAAAATTTAAATTTTTAAAGTTTTTTGCAAATTTTTTGCAAAAAAATTATACAAATATTTAAAAAATATAATTTTAATAATTTTTAAAATTTTGATTATTTACTTGCTAGTAAAAAAACAAAAAAAAACAATAAACAAAAAAATAATAAATAAATAAATAAAAAAAAGCATATTTTTTTATTTACTTTTTTTTTT